>JANKOE010361318.1:0-13803 GCA_026284465.1 Erythroxylum citrifolium | reverse complement strand
TGAATAAGTTTATTAATTGAAATTTAAAAAATGAAAAATAAAAAATATATAGCGGGTAACCCGCGGGTCTACCCATATCCGCTGGGTAGGGTATGGATTTTCAAAATCATTACCCGTTTTCGCTGGGCAGGGTATGAATTTTTAAAATTATTACCCGTACCCGTAAGATCCGTACCCATACCCAGATCACCCGCTCGTTTGCCAGGTCTAAATATATGTGCATATATACTTTCTTTTCAAATTAACTCCAAAATATGTTCACGAGTGCGCACAACATGGTGTCAACATCATACGAAAAGTTGCAGTAAGTGCATTGATTCATCTTAATGGCTAGAAAAAGGTTGAATCATTTTGGTCAAAGCCATAGGAGCCACTATAAATGACAGCCACAACTATATGCATACAAAATGAAATTCGTAAGCATAATATGTGTGAGAAAGCAGCTCGGCATTAATGATGCCGACAACGCACAACATGGCAAGAAGCAAGAGGAAGACACGTTGGGGATGGTTGCTATGCTTATCCGAGACCATACAAATACAATTGACAAGATGTGAAAGGAAGGAAATGATATTGTTGGATAGCCTAAAAGCCTAGATATAAATGGTCTATCTCTTTGACTTGCCTAAGCAGGTCCATGTATATATTACATCGGAAAAATTCTTTATATGTATACAATGCTTAATAAATTTTTTTTGACTCAAACTAATTTAATTTACATAATATTTATGAGTTGATATTATCATAAATAACCTCTCTATTACGTAAGGATAAGATTGTATACTATTTAAGGATAAGATTGTATACTATTAGACCTCTCAAATTCTGCATTCAACTAGGTATTGATGTTTATGAGCTGATATTATCGGAAACAACCTCTTTACTATGTAAGGATAAGAATGTATACTATTAGACTTCTCAGATCCTACATTCAACTAGGTATTGATGATGACTTAAGAGCTGGTATTACGGTACTCAAAATGGAGAATGATATTTTTGATCCCTTTATTATATTTTATTTTTATTTAAACCAAATGATTGTACTTGTTAGAAAGCCTAACTCACCCTCCAAAAGTTAGCTCAAGATGGGGAGATTTATACACTATTATAAATTCTTGAATGCCCTCATAGTTGTCTGATGTGAGATTCCTGACACACACTCCTCAGTCTAGAGCAGGACTGGACATCTGAATGACATATTGGGCAAAAGGACATAACCGGGCACCGTCCAAAACCATCGAAACAAACTGGCTCTGATACCATGTTATAAGTGCCTAACTCACCTCCAAAAGCTAGCTCAAGATGGAGAGGTTTGTACACTATTATAAATTGTTAAATGCTCTTATACTTGTCCGATGTGAGATTTCTGACATACTCCTCTCAGTCCAAAGAAGGATTGGACATCTGATGGACATATCGGACAAAAGAACATAACCGGACACTGTCCCAAACTATCGAGATACGTAGGCTTTGATACCTTGTTAGAAAGCCTAACTCACCCCCAAAAGCTAGCTCAAAAGGGGGAGATTTGTACACTATTATAAATTCTTGAATACCCTCATAGTTGTCCGATGTGAGATTCCTGACAGTACTACTATTTTCATTTAATTCCTTTATGTTAATAATTTTCTAATCAAATACTTTATGGTAATATATGATATGTTACATCAGCACAAAAATAACCCAACTATCCTATATGTGATGCGTAAGCATCCCGCCCCAACATATAATATTTTGGATGTTACAATGCGACAAGAACATAGTATTCTAACATCACGTTAGAAATCCCATCCACTTGGATCCCACATCATGATTTAAGAATGCGAATGATATTGTACGACAGTTTGAGAATAATCTACTAAAACTTGTGTTTCCTTTAATAGGTCATCCTACATTAGTTAAAAGTAATTGTTGAAGAAATTATTCATAATAGGATGAGTTAATTGAGAAATTGTTAAATTTGGTTTAATCACCTATTCTTATTATTTTTATATAACTCCAAATATTAAGGTATGCCAAATATTGCTACATTAATGGGTATTAATATTATATATATATATAAACTTATCCTAAACCCATATGAACAAAAATATTCTTAAACTAAATAAAAATCAATAGATTAAGAGTAGTCAAATATGCCCTTTGTCAATTATTTTATGATATGGATTTACCAACTTTTCTTTTTTCAATTTTATAAGAGAATATAAAAAAATTTCAAGAGATAGATTCATAAAGTCTAACTAAATTATACGTCTCGCTGGTTAAAGACATTATTAATTTTTTAACATGGTATTAAAGGTTAATAGGTTAAATTTCAATCTTTAATGATATAGACAAATATTAACAAAAATGAAATACCCTTATTTTTTTCATAAGATTTATAGTAAGCTTAATTTGTTATGCCTATGATCATGAAGTTGAAATTATTTGATTATATGAGGTTTTAATTTGTAATTGATGATAACATAATATTTTTTAGATCTATTTCAGCAACCAAATTTTCAATTAGCCAGAAGCCAACCTCCTAACATGTGAGAATGTCTCCTCACAATCACCCCTTTATGTGTCAATGATCATAAAATAATTCATCATCTCTTGAATTGCTCTCACTTAGATGTGTCTCATTTAATTAATATCATCTAATATGATCGACTTGATATGATACCTCATATAAAGTTAAATTTTATCCTATTTCTACTTACTATAGAAAATAGTTCTTTAAGAATGTGCAATCTTAAGACTTGAATGTAGTTACTCTTTCATTACCTCATTCACGTATGAGCAAATATCTTTTAGAGGGTTCCAATATCTTATAAAGATACTCTTATTTCATGGACCTATTTCTTATATTGATGTGAGGGTTTATGAATGCAAGCATATCTCCAAGGTTTTAGATATGATAATCAAGTCTTTAATAGGTCTATAACTTATACGATATGATAGTAACTAATTTCATAGGCACTCAATTAATAATATCCATGGTTTTTACTATTGTATCACCTTGATAGGTGAAATGAAATTTTGTCTATTACATCAAAGACCTATTCATTTCAAGAAAAGTTTTATTTCTCTTTTCTAAGAAATAATCTTGTTGAGGGGTTTGTGAAATAGTTAATTGTCTATCTATTCCTAATTTTTCACATAACCTCTTAAATTGATCACATAGGTACTTTTATCTCGGTCAATTCTTAGAACCTTTATCTTTTTATCTAACTAATGCTCAACTAAATTCATATGCTTTATGAAACAACATAATTATTCATTTTTATGAAAAAATAGATAAACACACCCATACCTATTATAGTCATCAACAAAGATGATGAAATAAGTAACTCTTAGCCTTCTTCTCATATTCATTGGGACAAAGATGTCTAGATGGATTAATTGCAATAGCTTAAGAGCTCATTTCCCCTCACTAAATGGGTTTTGTGCCATTTTGATAACTAGAGAATTATTCCAAGTACAAAATCATACTCTATTTAGGTTTTGTAAAAGATCATATTTAACTAATTTATATATTTAATATTTAAAAAATAATAAATGTAGCATGTCATAAATTAGCTTCAATATCACATGTATTAGATGAAGTAATTAAATAAAAATAATTTTACTTATATGATAAATATCATGTAATGCCATAAAAATATCCACTATAAAACCATGATTGTAATAATCAGTTCAAAAAAAATGCGCTATCTATAATTATGAAACTCAACTTAAATATAAGGATAATTCAAATCATAACATCAACAAGATTCTATTGAATATTTGGAACAAAATGTAAATCATGTAGCATAATGATCCAACCAACTTGTATGAGTAGCTTGCATTTGTTGATCACTAATTAGAATTCAACTGTAGAGTTATCTCCTATATATATAGACTCATTAAAATGATATGAAGACATCTCTTTCCTTCATTACATGAGTTTGTATCTCGAGTATATAACCTATAAATTATATAATTTAATTAGAAAATAAAATAGAGATAAATAAACATACTCATGTTATTATATGATCATACCTTCTTAGGCTTGCGACAATTACTAGCTTAGTAATCTTTCATGCCACAATTTTCACTATATTTTTTTTGGAAGGACCTTTTACTTTTCCATTTGGATTACACATATCCTACTTGAAATCCTAAGAGTTATAAATGCCTTTCTTGCCTCTTTTTCGTAATAATTCCTTATCTTATTTTTAGTTCCCTATGAGCTAAACTTAAATGTATAGGCTTGAAAGATTTAAGATGTTCCTCTTCCAATAACATGTGCCTCTTAGTATCTTCCATCAGCTTGAGATTCTCATTATGGTTAAGGCAAATTTTTGGATGCTCCAAACTTTGAAGCAATGATCGTTTAATAACTTGTATATGTTGTTTATCTAATAAGATGTGATCAACATCACTTAGTGTACTAATCATATTTGACATTAGCTTTAAATATCTCAACATTAAATTATATGTTGTTTTCTTATAGGTTCAAACTTAATAATTAGTGAAGTTAAAATTTCTCTAAAAGGATGATGCTATATCAACCTAATAAGATGTGATCAACATCATTTAGTGTACTAAACATATTTGACATTAGCCTTAAAAATCTCTACATCAAATTATATGTCCTTTTCTTATAGGTGTCAAGCTAAATAATGTGTGAAGTTAATTTGGTTAGGAAGCTGATACAAAAGCATGCTATCTTAGTTTAAGAAGATGTGATCAACATGACTCAGTGTACTAATCATATTTGACATTAGCCTTAATTATATCTGCATTAAATTATATGTCCTTCTCTTATATGTGTCAAAATTAATAATGAGTGAATTTAGTTTGGTTAGGAAGGTGCTACAAAAGTATGATGCTATATCAAATCATATGTCCTTAGCATTGTCATACCTCACTAAATTCTTGCATGATATCATTAACCAATTTACATAGCAATGTAATGCAATCTAGGGGGTTTCTTCTTTTTCTGTGTATCATAGGCAACATAAATTTTCTTATATTTCATAATAATGTCTTTTTTAAGAATTTCCATAATTTCATTTAGTGGCTTAAGAAGCAATTTTCTCTCGTCTAGTGCATATTGGATTCATGCTCCAAATCTTATAATTGTTATTATTTAAATTTTCACCTTTACCGAGTTTTACGATAATATTCCTAGAAGTTGTAGCCATTTTTTTGAAGCAATTGTTTTCTATAATGACACATTTATTATCAAATTATTTTCATATCTAATTAATTTGATGTAACATTCTTAATAGAAACTTTACTTATTTTCTTAATTACTTATGGAATTATAAGGCTACTTGGTTTCTAATGATCATCTATGTAATAATTGATCAAAACTCACCCATTCTATTTAAAGATATTTTTCCACAAATATAAAAACATAAAGTTATTTTTTTCAAATATAAAAACATAATATTTAAGACATATATAAAATAATAAATAATTTCAATTGCATTAAGTTGAATAAGTTGAACTTAATAGGAATTTTTCACCTTTAAACACTTTAATAACTTTAATCAATAATGAAATATAATACTTATTTTTTTTTGAAATTACAGGAGAGCATTAGAGTCTTGTTTGAAAAGTCACCTAACGTTTTAATGTGAAAGTAAACACCTTATCATAAATACACCTAGTTACTCAATTAGGTCACCAATTTAAATGGATATTGTCTCTACTCTTAAACTTTAACTTTTTTATTTATGTCAAAGTTAGCATTAGTTAATTTATTTTTTCTAACTTTATTCACAGGATTTGTTTCACTATTTCTTTTAGTAGGATACCAAAATGCTTGGAAATAGTCACGTTTTAACTTAAAATACGTTAAAATTATACAAAAAAAAGTTATTTTGCACATTTGGTATCCATTTTAAAATTAGTAAACCAAATTAAAGCCAAAATAGTTATTAGTGTTAAATATCTATCAGCTTAAACTCATTAAATCATAAAACAATCAAACTTCAAATGTATAGTCTTAATCATTCTTCTTTCATCATTATAAATTCCCGAAATTTTTGCCTATTAAACTAATTGTGATAAAATTAATTTACCAATGTAAAATAGAATAGGACTCACAACAAATTAATTACCTCCCCACACTTAAGTTATGGATTATACTTAAAGTAACAAATATAAAGAAGAAATAACAAACTAAGGAAAATATAAAAAAAATAAAGGGAGGAAAAAGAAAAATGAAGAAAAATTTTCAAGGTCTTATTTATCGTCTAAACTCCATGATCAATGTAATTAGCATCTAAACTTATTCATATCTTTCAAACATAAATTAATGATAAACAAACAAAATAAGATATAAATGTAATTAAAAATAACACCGAACTAAAATAATAAGAAACTAGAGTAAATTGACATAACTAAAATGAAGCTCTATAATTTAGGAGTATAAAGGGAAAAATCATTAAAATTAAAGCTTAAATAAGAAAAAAGAAGCTTAATTTATAGTAGGCTCATCATCATCCTCGCTATCCTCCTCAGGTATCGATGAAGGTTATGGAAGCAGCTCATAATACCTAAATGTTGAAAATAGTTAGACAATCGATACTCCATTTATTTCACAGCAAGGCTGATGATGAGCTTCCTTATACATTTGACTTCTCCTGTAACTTTTGTAACATAGAGGTATGCTTTTTCTATTCATTCCTTATATGGGAAATATTCTTATTCATCCACTCATACATTAACTTTTATGGTGTGAGCTAGTTGTCTCCATACTTTGCTACTGCCCCTTCTACATGTGGTGCCTTAATTACTAGTTAAATCTCCATTCTCTCCCTCTCCTTAACAGTAGGTTAGCATCTCCCCTAAGAAATCTCTCTTTCTCTATGTAAAAATAAGCTTCATCGACCTTCCTAACTAATCTTATGTACCTTAGTATGGAAAGGTAAACATCAACTATGTAGAAACCCACTGTCATTCAGAAAAGAGTATCAAACCTACCCAATTTCTTTACCAATTTTTTTTAAATAAGTCTCTCCACATATGATTGATTGTATAATGTTTTAACCTTAAGTACACGACCTAGTTGTAGTTAGTATTGGTGAGTATGGGTTTATCTCATGATGACTATCAGTTAACTACCAACTATTCAGAAATTTAATTAGATAGACCAATGATTATGATTGATTAATGAAGAAAATAAAATAATAAAATCTAGTTATAGAACTGAACGACCAAAAAATCATTAATGAGTGTGTGCAATAGAGAAGGGTAAACAATTTAACACTTGAGTCTGGATTAATATGTTTATTTAGCTCAGAGCCCAAGACACAGATTTTGCATGTTAATGATTTGAAATCACTTGAATGATTGTGTTTTAAATTAAATTTATTTCATGAAGTTGAAGCCATTGCCTCACTACAGCATTATATGCTATGTGAATTTCTATGTGTTTGTTGTTCTGTTTGCTTGAGGAAAAGCAAACGTTTAAGTGTGGGGATGTTGATAAGTGTGAAATGCATCATATTTTAGGGTATAGTTTGATATGTGTTTATCTATTTATTCGATTGTTTAGTATGTGTTTTTAGTAGAAATGTGTTAGTTTGTTAATTATTTATGTTTAAGTGTTTTTATGGGTTATTACAAGCATTTGAGCTTAATTATTATGTCTTTTGAGGTACCTTGATGTGTTTGTTAGTGCTTCAGAGTCAACAGCGAAGAACGGAGAAGTTTTGGAGAGACTTGGATTGAAATAACGATCCACGATCATAGCCCATTTGCTACGATCGTGATAAAAGCAAGGAGACAACCCACGATCGTGGCAAGAAGCATAAGACTTGACCCACAATCGTGGCTTGCCTGCCATGATCATGAAAAAAAGCTTACAAGTGGCCCACGATCGTGGCCTACATCAGGCAAACACACAGGCTCACAAGTCAAAATTTGAGGGCTTTTTTGGACGTTTTTGACCCCCCAAAAAACCCATAGGGTTGCCATAAACACATCAAGTATAAAAAGAACAAGACAAAAGAGGAAAAAAGAGCTTCTTGCATCAGCCACCATCAAGGAACCCTAGAGAGAGTTCATCGAGAGATTGAGACAGAGACAAAGGAAGAGAGAGACAGAGAAGAAGCCGACGCGAAGTACTTGTCAGAACAGAACTTTTCTCGACATTGCTGCCTCCGTCATCTGTTTAGATTTAGTTTTTGGTGTATTTCAATTTTATTTATGTATAGAATTAGGATAACTGTTAAGATAGGATTTTATGAATGTTGAGGAATGTCTAAACTCACCTTCGGGTTGTTCTTATCTTTGATTCAATAAAAATCTGATTGTTTATGTTATTTGGATTCATTGTGATTGATTTTTGTACTTGCATAATTCGGTAATAGATTGAGAGGGTAAATCGAATGAAAATAATTAAATTGGGCTAACAAAAGTTAGGTGATTTAATAAGAATGAGAAATCAATCAAATCGGTAATTTTGTGAAGAGAGATCTCACATAGGTTTTCGGTAGTCTAGTCGAAAACTTCAGATCTAATTAGGGTTTGGATAAATTGTGAATTGAGAAATTGTAATTTTTCATAATCTGATCAGGGTTTATAATTTAGGGCTATTGGTTACAACTCGAGAGAGAGTAATCAACCCTAGGATCATCTAGGACCAATAATCCGACAATTCATAATTAATTAGATTAGTGTTGAAGATAAGTAAAAATTCTCCTTTCTCTCAATTGGTAGTTCCTTAGGTTGATTATTGATGTGTGTGTTGTAATTTGTTGATTTGTTAATATTTAATGATTAATTGTTGAATTAAGTTGTTTGATTGAATCAATTGATTGAATCGCATCATTGTTTTAGTTTAGTTAAATTTGAATTTCTACGATTAGTTTTAGCCTTAGATTAACCCTTCTTGTGGGATTGACACCTTAAGTACTACACAAACGACTCGTACGCTTGCAAAGTATCTTGGTTAAACTATTAAAATTATACATATCGAGAAACAACGATTATAATTCTAAGGAGGAAGGAGGTTGAATTAAACAAGGCTGAGGACATAACGAAACATCTAAAGGAATCAGTCAAGAAGAAGGTTAAGGAGTGCATAGCGGAAGAAAACCTTAACATAGCACAAAAGAAAGAGGACCCAGGGGATTTTTACATTCCTTGCAGTATCAATAGAGTCAACATAAACATGGCATTCGCAGATTTGGGAGCGAGTATCAATATGATGCCCCAAAATAGTTCATTGGTCGAAGGGGATTATTAAGGACGTCCAAATGCAGATTGATATTTTTATCTTTCCCACGGACTTCTTTATATTGGATATCAGAGAAGACGTGGAAACCACTATGGTCCTTGGATGACCATTTTTGGCTACTGCCCGCTCCATAATTGATGTTGATGGGGTAAACTAACTATAAGGGTTGGAGACAACCAAATAACCTTTACTGTGTCGAATAAAGATAATAGTTCTCTTTTACCTCTAGTTAACATCAACAAAATCAAACCTCGAGAATAATGGGAAGATATTGAGGATCCTAGGAATGTGTTTAGAAAGAAACGAACATGGAGGTGAAGCAGAAGGAAGGTGGAACCCAAGACATGGTAGATCATATGCAAATGGTAAGATCGATGACTACGCTATCGTTGCATTATTCATTTGAACCACCTTGAGTACAAGAAGAGTGTCGAGCTACTGACGTTAAAAGAAGCGTTGCATGAGAGGCAACCTATGGATTGTTAATTTGATGGTATTTCCTCTAATTTTTAGATAGTTGAATTTCGTAGTTAGGTTACTTTGTTCCAATAAAATTGGGAAGGCAAAGGGCTTTGACATGAATTTGATGATTGAGGAAATAAGAAAAAGGGAGGTGAAAGAGCCTTAAAGAGTTAAGAAGTGATTTCAGAAAATTGTGAAAAATCAGAAATTGGTGGAAATATTGTAGGCCATGATCGTGGCTTACGGCAGGGTAAAATTGGAACACGCGAATTTTAGTTTCATTTTTTAATTCATTTTATCCTCTATTCACCTATATATTCATTTCTTACTTCACTTTTTCACTCACTTTCATTTTAACTTTATCTCTCTAATTTTAGAACTTCTCGCTAACCAAATTCCAAACTTCCAACCTCCACCAAATTCTACCTACTTGCAAGCTAGTATGTCGCGCATTAAGCAGTCAGCAAAGCGTGGTCAATCATTGGGACTAATCTAAGTTATGGGACGAGGGTGAAGGAACAGGGAGACGAACTTTAGAGCACCCTTTTCGATCTCCATAGAGAAGAAAGGTATTCATTTCTAGTTCCTCAATGCTAAACAAATTGTAGTCCTGAAATATTTTGATTTTGATACACTTGATAGGCTAGAACTACAGGATAGGGTAAAGAACTTAGCAGAAAGAATTCGGCAGGCGAAGTTCATACACTTCCAATATCTTGTCTTCCAGGAGCTCACTCTAGAATGCTTCACTTCCCTATATTACGAACCTAGTAACCCTAAAGAAATGTGGTTTAGGTTACGAGAATGAAACTATATGTGAATGAAACTATGTGTTGAACATTGAAATCATGTGTGATATTTGGGGGTTCCCCGAGTCTTCCATTATCTATCATCACGATGAATTTCGTGTTTGTTGCTATTAGAATGAGCTTACTGGGTTAGAGCGATTCGATGCTAAAAATGCCCATAACAACATCATAAGAACCTATGAGCACGTGTTATTGCACAAATTCATGTGTCAATTGGTTTTTGATAAATCAGAAGCCAACAAGTGCTTAACAAAGGAACTTTTCCTGTTGTTGTGCATGGATCACAACATCCCATTATGCACCTCCACACATATGCTGAACACTATTTTTACAACTCTACATAAGAGGAGAAACACTTTAGGCATAGGGTATTTGGTTTCCTCCATTACTGAGTATTATGGTGTGGACTATAGTGGATTAATCGTCCACCTCCCAAATTTTCTAAATCATCATCATTTATGGCATGCTGAAATCCTTAATTCTCATAACATGGAACTCCAGGATATCAACCAAAAGGTTCATATGAAAATCAGGGCTAATTAGGCAAGTTCAAGCACAACACTGCCTCAACAAGCAGAAGAGGACTCAACTAGTGAGGAGTTCGAAGAGGAAGAAGATACTGATGAACCGGGTTGGAAAAAGTGCTCGATAAAATCTTTGTGAAAACCAGGGTAATTACAGATACACTTGCGAAGAAATCTAGAAGAATGAAGGAGATGACCCGAACTCAAAGACGTCAGAGCCGAGATATACGTCGTATCCATCATTACTTCGAGGCTCAAGGTGTCCAACTGCCATCTCCGATGCCATCCCCGCCTCCATCACCGTGAGGCTTTGTTTCTAAACCTTTTCTTTTTAAATTTAGTCCTTATTTTGTTCTTGTTTTTACTTTAATTTATGTTTCTTCTTGCCATGTGTGTTTGTTTGCCTCCTTCTCATATTAAGGATAATGTGTTATTCAAGTGTGAGGAGGGTTATGTGTTTTGCGTTGAATGTGAATTTGGCATATTGTATGATAGTTTGTTAGGTTGCATTTTGTGAATTGTGTGAATGTGTCAATGGCTTAGATAGATTGAAATTGATTTAATTTTGAACAAAGTCTATTAGGTTGTGAAGAGTCATTTGCAACATCTCAATACCACAAGGTACATACCCAAACATTCAAGCATATTCAAGTACATATCTTATGATAATAGCATGTTAGAGCAAAAACAAAACCAACTTACACGTGGCATCATCTAGCATAATCAGAAGTCACCAAATTTTAAAACCATTCATTGCATTAATCCAAAAATTTTACACTATTTTCTTTAGACAAATATTTACATAACCTCATACAGGTTCTAACAAAAACAACCAAATATTAGACACAACACTCCTGGAGCCAGCTGATAGACCTCTGAGCTATAACAAAATCCAAAGGGTCCTTTAGTCCTGTTTAAGAACTAGGTCTCCTGTCTTATACCTGAAAAATCACCTTGCAATTTTTATGAATTTTGCGAACTTAATGAGTGAACCATCGTTGATGATTTCATCGGATCACATGCACATAATACATATTTTACAGACACTCATTCAGATCATAAACACATTCCAGATGTTCACACAACATTGTATATCATAAGATCACACCGTCCACATTACTAAATATAGCAAATAAATCACATCAATTTATCACTCATGCAGCATTGCAAATCATTCAATAAATTTTAGTCTTATAATGTTATATGCATGAGACTCACATTCTTTCTTATTGTTGTGGCTGAGTGCCACAACTTATACAAATACCGGCCCATAGGGCTCAATCAAACAGAATCACACAGCATAGTTCTACGTGTAAAATCAGAAATCATGGAGCAAAGCTCTACGTGGAAGCGTTTCATACTAGTAACTCAAGTCACAACACCTTTATCTGAACATGCATTTTATGAAATGCAACAATTTCTAAATATCTCATATATCACAGTCATCGGACCTAAGTCCAGCATTCAACTTTCGTTGAGAATCAAATGTCAAATTCATAACAATTCAAAACACTCCCAATACAAGCCCAACTATTAAACTCCTTGGACCTCAAGTCCAAAATCCAAAAACAATCATAAACAGTTCAATAATAATGGAAGTATAATAAATCAAATTAAATTCAAATCAAATCAATCTTAGGAAATCATCTAGGTTGACTCACAGTACGCTCCAAGAAGCTATTGTCTGGATGGTCCAGCAATGTTCGACTGGCGTCCGATGTGCTCCTCTAAAACATACACAACACATTCACAAATATCACATTTTTTCACAAATGTACAAGTGTTCTTTTATGTACATCAATGTATAGAAAGTATGCACAATGCATGTTCAATGACAATTCCAGGTATCTTATTGTAATTTTCATCATCAAATCGATCAAATATCAAAGCCATCATTAATATCATTTGGTACTTATAATTTGGACAAAAATAAAGCAATGTGAAATCAATTTCATAACCTAATTGACCACTTCAGATTTTCTACCCATATGATTTTGGGTCAACATTTCATAATTAATCTGATAGGGTAAATGACAAAATTAGGCAATACTTCCTTTTGGAAAGTTGTTCTATAGTGTCTCAAGTTTCTAATGACTCCAAAATAATCCAATTTGATTCAGTATTCAAAGAGTTATGCACAAAATACCACAGACTGTACACATTTGAACTTTTAGCTAGTACATGATCAAACCCTCTAATTCTACAACTCATATCTTTCAGCTTAGATATCCAAAAATTACAAACTTTATACCAATTTAAAGATAAGAAAATAAGCTACAACTTTGGTGAAGACAACTCAGCCTAATTCGGCCCACATCAATACAGTTTATTCAATAACTACAGGATATGATTTCTGCCCCTGACAGTGCTTCAGCTTAAGCTACAATTCAAGCTATAATTCACTTCCATGCCAATTTTGAAAATCTTAAAGACAGAATTAAAATTCGACTTCTTTACAAAAGTTGTAGAAATATGTCTCTAGTTTAGTTAGAATAAAAAATAAACTCATTCAAAAATCTACACCTCAAGTTATAATCATAATATCAAAACATGTTCATGAAAATTTCCAGTTCATAACATTTCAGCAGACTTCCACACTTTCATCCTATCAATCACTTACAAATCAATTCAGATAACTCTAAATTTTTATGGAGAGAAAGGAAAATATCTTAGGAATCCATCGGTCTAAGTTTCAAGTTATTTGGAGTTCGGATGAAAAAGTTATAGGCAAAAGACTGAGGGCTGTTCAATGAAAAACTCTAGTTTTTAACCCATACATGCAACCACA
>JANKOE010361276.1:0-13810 GCA_026284465.1 Erythroxylum citrifolium | reverse complement strand
AAGCTAAATGTATAGAATGATGAAAATTAGAGGCACATCGATTCCTGACTACTTCACCAGCATTATATACGGATTTTCTCCCTAAATTTTAGTGTAGTTTAATGGTTGCTTTCATGTTTTCGTGGCACAAAAGAACGTTCGAATCCGACACCAAATAAATATTGATAGGATATGAATCAATTCTGCTTAATTTACTAATGCAGACAAGTTGCTGCTATTTTGTCTTTCAAGGACCTGATAAATGCCTTTTCCTTCTCTTTTTCTGCTACAACATTTTATGGTTATATATTATCCGAATTCTTGTCACAATTACTTTGCATAACTTTTGTCCATCTACTCGAATAATAATCTATTGGGATTGAGAAAGTCTCGTCCACGGTAGTTTGGAGGGCTTGATCTGCTTTCTCAAGTTGGAAGAAGATGTCACCTCATCATGCCGTTTCATTTGTTGAAAGAAAATCACATTTATAGAATCAACTAATTTGTAACTAAATTAGTTGGTATTCATCACCAATTTTATTATATAATAATTATTTTATTAAAATATTATATTTTATAATTTCTGATAAAATTGGTCATGAATACCAACTAATTTAGTTTCAAAACATTTTCCATCACTTATATACATGCCCTGACACCAAAAAAAAAGGAATATGTATTATATAACATGGAAATAGCTTTGCAACTAATTTTATAATAAAATAAAATAAAATAAATTTTTTAAATTAAAGATGGCCACTAATAACTATCAAAAATTTTCATTACAAAATATGTTCTTCATGTATCGCATCCTCACGTCATTAGAGATTGTTCATAAGATAATTGTTATTCAAGCTTTGATGGTTAATCAACCACTAAAATAACAACTACAATGGCAAAAGAATGATAATTGTTATTTAAGCTTAAACTCAGCCAGCTCGGGCTTAAATGTCACCTCTACTTAGGAACATGCCAGATATTGTACAAGTAAAATCCCTAAAATTTTTCAAATTCTCATTATCATTTTATGTGATTGGATATAAACACATAATGTGTCTAGGGAGACAAAGGTTTAATTTAAATTAAGCATTAATTAAATACTTAACATATTATTCATGTTTATGATATTTGTAACAGCATAAACAATATGAATATAGTCTGCCTCTCTAATGGCTAGAGTATAAGTCGGGGGCAAATAACATAAAAGAGCTCCTGTGATATAGTTGATTATTCATTTTAGCCCATGTGTTTTTAATTCGTTCACCTTAGCCCCTGTATTTTGTAATCTCATTCAAGATGCCCATTTGAGTTTTTTCGGGCAAAATTACCCTTGGATTCAAATAATCCAAAAAATCCGTATTCAAATAATCCAAGGATAATTTTGTCCGAAAAAATTCAAATGGGCATCTTGAATGAGATTACAAAACACAGGGGCTAGGGTGAACGAATTAAAAACACAGAGGTTAAGATGAATAATCAACTATATCACAGGAACTCTTTTATGTTATTCGCCCAAAGAAATAGCCATGATATTTATAGTAAAGGTCAATTCCTTACGAACATAAAGGAGGTAAACCTATTAAGAGCAAAGAAAATCAACACTACTAATAAACTAGATCGTGTTAAACACACCAGATAAGATTTACGGGTTATAGGTCATTCATTCAACCTAATACATATGTGATTAGTTCCTTTTGTACGTCTATCTCTCTTATAAAATAGAAAATTTGGGGGAAATTAAATCATCTATGAAACACACATTCGAAACCACAAAAGCTCTTTCTCATATTAAAAAAAAATGATAGATGCCAAACAAGAAAATAACAAATAAATCCATAAGAAAATAAATTCAATGCTAATCAATACAAAAATTACCAAAGAAAACAGAAATCAAAGCCACCAATTGTGAAACCGACAAAAAAATCCAAGTTCCCAACCCTAAAACAAAACCCTAAATAGCCATCGGAACATCTGATAGTATAGTCGACAGATAAACGGAAAACAAATATTACCAAGAAATATAATTGAAAAACTAAATGCAGATCGGGAAGTCAGAGAAATCCAAGAAAGAATGAAAGTAAATGGGGGACGAAATCAATAAAAGGAGGAGAAACGACGAATAGATTTAGAGATTAAGGAGCGATTGAACTGGGATAATAGAGAAGGGCAACTTATGGTGGGGGGGATCGAAACGGTTAGGGGTTATATGAGGTTGTTTACTTGTTTTATAAGATGGAAACTTCACTATTGATTTTTCGGATAACTATCCAAAATCGAATAACTATGTTTTATACTGCACTTATTGAAATACAAATTTCAGGTATTTATTTTTGCATGTTTTTACTGTTAATATGTTTGTTAAACGCAATAGATAAATATAAGATTACAATTTTTATTTTCGTTGAATATGTAATCCTTTAATTGATATCAAAGCTAGTATTACGTTCACATCAGACTTGAAAAACAACTAATGATTTGCGTATTATGTTGTATTCTTTGTTTTAACACATGCAAATTGTTTATTTAATATGCATAAGAACATGTCGTCTTCACTTTGAAATTGGTTTCACGAAAACCGGAAAACTTCATTTCATGTTCTTTAAGCGTATAAACATTACGAAGGAATTAAGAAAACATCCATACTCTTTCTTAATTTTTACGTTGAAATAACGAAAAAGAAGATAAAGTAATATATACAGTAAATTTCGAAGAGAGTTCAGTGGATTCAGAAGTGATTGTAGTGGATGTCGATCCATTCTCTGATGATGCTCATACCCCATTCGTCAAAGAGAGAAAGATGTTTGTTTAAAAAGAAAACTCCTGAAATGCAATTGTCAGATGCAATTGGTACGCATGGATTAATGCAAAGGTTTTTTAAAAGGTTTGACAGATGTTTTTCATGGTTAATAGATGTTGTACGCATGGTTAATTCAAAAGCTTTTAAAACAGCATGGTTTAATACAAAAAAATTAAAAGCTTTTGGTTAAACGCTTTTGCATGAATGTTGTTTTAACAGATGTTGCATGTTCAAGAAACAAATAGATTAAAAAAACGTGATATGATCACTAATGTTATTAAAAAATGTTAATAATATGAAATCTTCACCGTTTTAAAATTATTGAGTTTATTTTGATATAATATATGATATTTTATTAAAAAGAATTTTCCACCCAAGAAGATAACAATATTTATTTTTATTTATAAGGAATGACCTGATAACTAGGTGACTTATAGTTTAAGAATAAATAATATTTTCTATTGCATATGATGCATGTGTGAAGAAAAATTACTTAATTTTATACTTTTGGCCTAGACTATCTAGGGAGTATAATATTAATTAATTCCCCGTCACTTTGATGGATAAATTGAACTATACTAATAGGAACGACTTGACAATCAGAAGACTATATAGTATTGAGCATACTATAAATTTTATATGATAAAATAGGAAACTTATCTTTTTTTAATTATAAATAAGTAACGACTTAACAACCAAATGACTCCTTCATGTTTTAAAGATTTTATATCATTTAGATAAAAGTTCATGTCTTAATGATATATGATTGTGTTCTTATTTTGGTGTTTTCTTTTTTATTAGATTTTTCAAAATGTCTACTATATCACTACGAAGTATTCTTAATGCTAACAAGCTAGTGGGTAACAATTTTGATGATTGGTACCACAATTTGAGAATTGTTCTCATGCATGAAAAACTTATCGATGTGAACGATAAAACTATGAAGGAAGTGCCTCCTGAGGGAATTGATGATGCGAATGCATTGGATGCATATTTTAAGTACAATGAACAAAGTACTAATGCCAATTGTATTATTCTAGCATCAATGAGTTCTGAACTCCAAAGGCAGCATGAAGGTATGAATCCTCCACAAATCATTGAGCATTTTAAGAAGATGTATAGGTCACAAAGTAGGACTACTAGATACCAGTCATCTAACTCCCTATTCAAGTTTAAACTGAAGCCCAAATCTCCTGTGGGACCCCATGTTCTTAAGATGATTGATCTTATAGAACAATTTGAAAAGTTAGGGTTTTCACTAGGGAAAGAGTTGTCACAAGATTTGATATTTAAGAATAACCAATGTAATATATTTCATGGTGATGAATTATATTTAAGTGAATATTTACAATATGGTCTTTATGTCTTATCTGAAATAGTTGTTTATTCAATTATAAATGTTTCTGGTCAAAAAAGGAAGAGAGATAATCAAACAAATCAAACTTACCTTTGACATTGTAGACTTAGCCATATTGGTGAGAAAAGAGTAAACAAGTTGCACAAGGAAGGATGCCTTGATCAATATGATTATGAATCATATGAAACTTGTGAATCTTGTCTCAAAGATAAAATGATCAAATCTCCTTTTACTGGAACTGGAGAGAGAGCTAGTGAAATTTTAGGACTCATACATATTGATGTATGTGGGCCTATGAAAGTTTAAGTTAAAGGTGGATATTCTTATTTTATCACCTTCATTGATGATATGACAAGGTATGGATTTGTGTATCTAATGAAACAAAAGTCTGAATCATTTGAAATATTCAAAATATTCCATAGTGAAGTTAAAAAACAAACTGGTAAGAGTATAAAGGCACTAAGATTTGATCGTGGCGGTGAGTATCTTACTGATGATTTTCTTGATTATCTAATGCAAGATGGAATCTTGTCTCAATGGACTTCTCCAAGAACACCACAACACAATGGTGTTTTAAAAAGGAGAAATTGAACTTTATTGCATATGGTGAGATCCATAATGGGGTTCACTGATCTTCTTATCTTCCTATAGGGATATGCTTTAGAAGCCACCACCTATTTATTAATTAAAGTTCCCACTAAATCAGTCACTAAAACTCCATATGAGATGTGGAAAAGACATAAGCCTAACCTAAAACATTTGAAAGTTTGAGATTGTCCAGCTTATGTCAAGAGATTGTTGTCAGATAAGCTCGAAGCGAGATCTAACAAGTGTAGATTTGTTGGCTATCCCAAGGAAACTATGAGATACTATTTCTATCACCCTTCTAGACACATAGTGTTTGTGGCTAGAATTGCAACCTTTTTAGAAAGTGAGTTCCTTAATGGAGGAAGTCATGGTGTAGAAATAGATTTTGATGAAATTCAAGATTCTGACGAATCAACACAAGCTCAAGAGCATCAGATGCATGTTGAGCAGCCTTTACTTGATGTCTTGAAATTAACACATAGGGTACCAACGTCAACCGTTGAGGAGAATGGACCGGTTAATGAACCTGTCAAAGAACCAGTGCAACAACAAGATCAAGTAGAGGAAGTACCTATTGAACATGAGCCTCTTAAAAGGTCTACTAGGGATTGTTGTGCACCAAATAGATTAAACTTAATAGTGCAAGGTGATAAGGATAATCATATTGATGATATCCCACATATTAATGATGACCCTAAGGCTTACGAAGAGGCTATAGCAAATCCATACAGTAAGAAGTGATTTAAGGCCATGGAATCTAAGTTAGAATCCATGAGAATGAACAAAGTATGGACTTTGGTTGATCCGTCAAAGGATATAAAACCCATAAGATGTAAATGGGTATTTAAGAAAAAATTTGGAGCAGACGGGAAGGTTGAAACCTATAAAGCCTGTCTTGTTGCCAAAGGATATAATTAAAAGGAAGGTATTGATTATGATGAAATTTTTTCCCCTATCACAATGCTCAAATCTACTCAGATTCTACTTGCTATAGCTACATATTATGATTATAACATATGGCAAATGGATGTGAAAACAACGTTTCTTAACGAAAAGCTCAAGGAAGATGTCTATATGATTCAACCTGAAGGTTTCACATTGTCATCTGCTCCTAATAAAATATGTAAGCTACAAAGATCTATTTATGGATTGAAGCAAGCTTCACGAAGTTGGAATATTCGCTTAAATATAACAATTGCAAAGTTCAATTTTTTTTAGATGCGAAGAAGAGCCATGTATGTACAAGAAGGTTAGTGGGAGCATAGTTATTTTCCTAGTGTTGTATGTAGATGACATATTGCTAATAGGAAATGATGTACTAGCCATGCAAAAGACAAAGATTTGGCTATCTGAACAGTTCTCCGTGAAGGATTTGGGAAAGGCAACTTACATTCTTAGAATCAAGATCTATAGAGATACATCAAGGAAGCTGCTAGGGCCTTCCCAATCCATGTACATTGATACTATCTTAAAAAGGTATTACATGGAAAATTCCATAAAAGGTTATTAATCGATAGGCGCTGGAATTTCTCTTAGTAGGGAGGATTGTCCTAAAACCCTAGAAGAAAGAGAGCTCATAAGTAGGGCCTCATATGCCAGCGCAATTGGAGCTATCATCTGTACCATGACATATACATGACTTGATGTAGCCTACACGCTAGGAATAGCGAGCAGGTATCAAGGTAACCCAGGTGAGGAACATTAGAAAGTGGTTAAAACCATCATTAAGTACTTGAGAAGAACTAAGAACCGATTCCTAATATACGGAGAATATGAATTAAAGCTAATACGCTATACTGATGCTAGCTTTGCATTAGACAAAGCTGATAGCAAATCTACCTCTAGTTATATTTCCACCTTGAATAGAGGAGCAGTGAGTTAGAAAAGTTCCAAGCAAGCTACTGTAGCTGATTCAGTTACTAAAGCAGAATATATAGCTGCATGTAATGCAGCTAAGGAAGTTGTTTGGATGAAAAAAATTTTAACTGAACTTGGTGTGGTTCCTTTGATAAAGGAAGTTGTTCCTTTATTGTGTGACAATATCGGTGCTATAACATAAGCTAAAGAACCAATGTCACACCAAAGATCCAAACATATTCTGCGAAAGTTTCAACTGGTTAGAGAAATTGATGAGCATGAGGATGCTCAAATTCAAAAGGTTGAAGGAAAGGAGAATACTGCAGATCCCTTCACTAAGGCGCTTGGATCAAAGGAATTTGATAAGCACAAGTGGAAGATAAGATTAAAGTTCATGACTGATTGGGTCTAGGTCAAGTGACAGATTGTTGGAATTATGCCCATGACCCAATCGTTATGTAATAGATTGAATATTTTTTGTTATGTGATTATTAACTTTGTTTAATAACATGACAAATGATTTTATTATCATATTATGTTTATTATTATTTTTATTCTAATATGATAAGTCCTTGATTAAATGTATACACTTGCCATCACAATGGAGATTATGATAATGAGAGTCAAGTCTTTAGGGTTTAATCTAAAAATGTTCTTAACCATAGGATCATCAAATAAGGACTTTAATGATCTAGTTAGATTAATATATATGTAATAGTATCTATTAGATGGTTATTAGTAGATCTCATTTACTTAGTTATATATATAGATGATGCATATGGACATATGATCATTGAACTGACCAAACTGAGAATTCCCAATGGTTAATATTACCTATGAACTATCAAGTGAGATATTTTTGTAAGGATTTAAATGTATTCCTTTAATCTGAGATCATCATAGTAATCAATAGGTCACTTATTATATTTTGATGTCGGATACCTAGTGTGTAGAAATGCTAGTTGAACAATCATTGGATATAATTAAGTACCTATCTGATTAATGGTGAGTCAAGATAAGATTCATTGACTCTAGGTAATGAGTTTGAGCTCTATGTTGCCATTGATCTTAATGGTTGTTTTAAGACCTTGGTCAGGGCGATTGAATGAGTGAGAAAAATAAGTTTCTTAAAGTCATTCACCAATCATTAATGATCGACATGTAACATAGTTATCTAATAGGGTTTGACAGTTAAACCATACCTTAGGATAATCCGGAGTTGTAATGATGGAAGGTAATAATAAATTATCCTTAACTAGGTTTCGTCTTTGTAAGGTTGTTACTTTAGACTATCCGGTCGTTGAGGAGTATTGTTAGACGCCGAGCTTAATTAGTAATTAATTGGATTAATTACTACTGGCTTAGTGATGAACCTATGTGGTTACACACTTACGAGTTTAATATTTCATGTTTATGATTATTTAATTTATTATGAGATATTTTATTAAATAATTTATATGATATATTATTATATTTTTTGCTAGCACAGAAAATATAATTAATATTGAAAATTCTCTTACATAAAATAAATGAATAAAATAAACATTTTATAAATAATAATAATTATTTGTTTGTTTAAAAAAGGCAAAAGGTGTCAGATAGTAAAAGACGTTTTGTTCATTGGTGGTTTAGTTTTGGTTTTGCATGCTAAAACCAAAAGGAAAGGTAGCCTCGTGAGTAGTTTTTTTTTTTCAAGTTGTGAAAAAGAAACGTTAAATGACTTACAAAGAAAAGAGTTTGATAATATAGATACTCTTTGTTTTTGTACGTAAAAAAAAACAAGAGAAAAAGGAAAGGGAAATTGTTTTCTCCATTCTTAAAGAAAGGGTTCTTCAAATTTAACCATAGTCATATCAAGTGTTGAAAGCGGGACGTATTTCTCGGTGTAAAATACACAGAGACTTCGTATTTTCGAAGTTCAGTATCGATTAATCCTTACAAATTCCAGGTATTTATTTTTACCTGTTCTTACTATTAGTATGTTTGTTAAACGCAATAATTGAATATAGGATTTGTTAAACGCAATAGATGAATATAGAATTATAATTTTTATTTCTGTTGCGTATGCGATCTTTCATTCACTGTCTAACTAAGACATTCTCTCCTAGATCTCATTCTGATAATGAAGGGTACAATGCCACTAATAAGCAAAGCCTTTTTTAGGTTTCCTCTTATGATGATTAAAGATAGTGATTTTGGTTTAACTCAACTCTAAGTTAATGGATCAACTTTAATTTGGCTACATTTTGTGTTCAAACTTAGACTCAAGTTTAAGCTTAGAAGGGTCAACAGTCGTCCTAGCATAAAGGATCTAAACTGGCTTAAGTCGGTTTTGGGGAAAAAAGCATCCTTTTATTCAAATTTAACAAAATTTCATCATTTTGTTTAGCGGTTAAAGAATTAATTGACTAAAACGATGTCACTTTAGCTCTCAACCCTAAAAAATTCAAACTGAGAATGACCCATCCTTAATGATGATCCGATATGTTTTTAGTCCTTGTTATAAATATGATTTATTATACCGAAAGAAATTAATGCTATTTAGTATATACAAATTGTTCGTGCATAGTTTTAATTATAAAAATATTTAATAATTGTTTTTACATAATTGTTTTTCTTTTTGCTTAATTTTCGAATATTTTTGCTTAAAAAGTCAGCACTATTTGATCTTCTTATTTATTAATACTATTACATAATAAAATAAAATTAATGAAAGACTTAATTTACTATTATATAATATGATTAGTCTACTATTAATTATTAAGACAATTAATTAAAACTAGATTTTAAAAATATAGATACTTTTTATATAAGTAATAATATGTAAATATGATATCTAAAATATAATAAAAAATTTCACAATCTCATTTATTAACATTAAAAACTAATCAAATTAATGTCAATTATTTACAAAATATGACTTAATTTTCTATCATAAAATAATAAATTTTAAATTTTTATAAAATTAATTAATATTACATTTATTATAATTTTAGTGCAAGTTGTGTTATTTAAATATGATAAATAAATATAATTAATAAATCAGTTTATTTTATTATGCACCCCTTATGGTTTATTATTTGAGTCACTCCCTATAACGTAACCTTTTATGTGTCCTAAAACTGGCAAATTAGTTAAAGTTCACATAAGAAATTATTCTGGACTTTCCACAAAAACACATGGGCTTCCCATAAGATCTTTAAAGCAAAAATGGGTTTTGGAGACATTATAAAATCATAAGAGTTAGTTGAATTTGAATAATGAGACGACATATTCTTAGAAAATAAATTTCTAAAGTAAAGAATGAAATAGGAAAAGCATCTTTTTTTTTATATGAGACTCTCATATAAAAAAAAAGATGTTTTAGTTTACAATAAAAAAAATATATGTTTGTTGCGGCAAAACCATGGCAATCTTTCCAAAGACCCTTCGGGTAAAGTTCGTCGCAGTCAACGTCTGGCTTCGCCGCGGTGAAGTTGCCAAAATCAAACAAAATACCCCTCGAGAAAGGTTCACAGCAGTGAAACCTTGCTTCAGAGTCTTTCCAGACCCGAGAAGGTTCATTTAGTAGACCTAAAGTCCGTCCAACGGACATAGGTGAGACAAAACTCACTCAAGAGCCTTTCCAAAGGTATCTGCATCTATACTAACCTTACTTTCACTCTAAGTTATCTCAAATTCACTCCCTCTAATGTAACATCATTTCATAATAATTCAATTTAATTCATTACTTCATTAAACTCTCTAATCTCTACTCATTTGATTCATTACTTACAACTAATTTTTATCCTTCACAATCTCCTATCTTTCTTTTCCATAACACATCTCACTTATATGTAACAACAATTCGTATTCAAAATCTATCATCTCAAATCGATAACTTCCTCAAGTATACCTAATTTCAACTCAACCTCATCCTATTTCATTAACTTCAAAAGGAAAGAGTTTTACAAAGCTTTAATCACATATAAACATTACATCATTCGCTTAATACAAAATACATATGGATGCTCATATTCGATATGTTGCTAAAGAACTTAGTATAAAAGCTAACTATCTTGGAGTTGCCAAATGCCTTTGCAAGGATTAACGATCTTCTCATTCTGCACCTGAGGAGTGAAAATGATGGGGTGAGTTGCGAAGCTCAGTGGCTAGTATATTTATAGCCATCGGTAACGAGCCACACAAATCAAGCATATATATATATCTATATATCATTTAATCTAGCAATTCAATCGTCCACCATTCTAGCTCAAAACTCATAGTTAAGCATGTTATCACATAAAGTAATCTCATGCATATTCAACCATCCAAGCATAACACTTAAGTTCATATCATGCTTAACAAATCCAAACAATATGCAATGCACAACAAAGTGGCTTGAGAGTTCCGTGGAATGAAATGGAGAAACCGAAGTTTATACCGTAAATAAAATGAGTTCATTTTCGAGGAGCTCATATGCCACAATAAGGCAGTCGGGAGAAGGTTTTGGGTCAACGTGCATGTGACTAATAAAACAGTTTCTCTCTTGCCCAAACACAAACAAATTTTAATGCTTAACTCATTTCACACATATTCATACTTTCCATGCTTATCATGCTTTTTCCTCTTTTCATTTATACAAAATGCCATGACATTTTTCAAGGAATAACATGATCATAATCACAATGCATTTTCAACAATCATAATAATTCAAAACAAGTCATTTTAGCACACAATACATAAGCAAGACAATTTGCCCATATTACACAACAACTATAAATACATTACCTACCTAAATTGCTTGCCACAATCCAATTTAAGCTTGTCTTTCCTCTTGCTCCTCTTGCCTTTCTTGATCCCCTTCAATATTGGCAAAAATTCTCATTCATTAGGAATGCAAATTGAAAACTCACAAAGCATATTCACTAGAATTGATTCTAGAATACTTAAACCCATGCATTTCTTAAACTTCATGAACTAAGACCCTTCTAAAAATCTAAACCTTCGGGTAATTTTTTCATGATCATTATGATCAAGTAAATGAAGAAATTTGATAACACTTTCTTCTAGAAAAATGTTCTCCATTGTCTTAAGTTTCTAATGATACCAAAATCATTCAATTTGGTTCAGAAATCTGAAAGTTACACCCCAAACATTTTTGGACTATTTTATACTGAAATAGTATTATGTGCTCAACTTCCATCCAGAAATTGAAATTCTTAGAAACTGAATTAAAACTCAATTTCTTCAGAATTTGTAGCCCTATGTCCCTAGTTTACTCCAAATTAAAAATCACTCCATTAGGATAACTACATAATAAGTTTTGCCTAAAATACCGAAGCATGTTCAAACTATGCAAGAAAGACTTCGCCGCGGTAAACTAAGGAAAGTTGGTCGCGGCGAATCCAAGAGTTGGCCGCGGCAAACTTTTCCAGAGAGGAAATCCTTCAAGTTGGCCGCGGTGACCAAAGGAGAGTTAGTCGCGGCGAACTTTCACAGAAGCAAAATCAGGACTCGTCTTCCAATTTTCCATATTCTAACTCTTTACTTACTACACATATTCAACATTATTTTCACTTTCATTTTACTTCTAACTATCACCAAAACATGCTTCATTCATCAAATCAAGAAGATTAATGCTTATACTTACTTGTTTATCCATGGCTTCTTCAAGAGTCTCCAAGAACCCTGGCTCCTTCATCATCTTTCTAAAGTAGAATAGGTCAGTCTTTTATCAAGAAGAAAAGATAGCAAGAACCTAGTGATGAAAGGTTCATCTTTGATGCTTAAAGGAGAGAGTTTTGTGAGAAGGAGAGGAAGATGAAGAAAAATGAAGAAGATTTGAGCATTTTGTGGGAGTAAAAATGAAAGACACGGGAGATGGCCATTCCAAAGAGTAAAATATCGTGAATGACAAATGAAAGACCACAAAATGGCCTTTAATTTTGGTAGAATAATAGTAAGTGATGAATGGTAGTGACACTTATCACTTTCCTATGGTCTCATTTTGGTCTTTTAATCTACTAGTCCATTTATCTCTAATTTCTACTCCAATTGTCTCCTAATTTTCATTGACACTTGTCATTAAATCTTATGTCACATATAAAATTTTTCACTGCCATTTGACTCTTATTTCTACTACTATTCATTAATTATTCTGCCACTTGACTTTTTCCTAATCCAAAATATCCTTAAATTCCATAAATTTCCAAATTTTTAGATATTTTCCTAGTCTCTCATTGCTATTTTCTCAATTACAGAAATCTAGGGTTCTAATCCTTAGTGTGGAAACAGGATGTTATAATATCACTTTGGTCCAAGGAACAATATTGATGTCTCCATTGAGGTGAGTATGCATAATTTCCATTTTGCTACATTTACCTTTCGGTCCTTATTAGATATAAGGTTTTGAAGTTCCATTTATATATGTCATGACGATTCCTCAAATTTATTTGATGAGCATGTAAAATGCTATGTTTTCATCTCTTAATATTTAGTGTTTTTATCTGATGACCATGTAAAATGTTATGTTTTCATCTCTTAATATTTGGTCATTTACACTTATTTTATGTATGGATATACTAATTATTTTTAAATTTGATTTAAGATGTAAGTAGAGGCATTAAGAGCAAAATGAAGATAACTGGACAATTATGGACAGCTTAGATATTACTTTTAAAATTGGGTTAACTTTCTCGTCCCTACTTTGATTTAGTTAATTTAAGATGATAAAGAAAGTTTAGAACGAGATTTTATACTTTTAATTTTTGAATACTTCAAGGTAAAAATCAAGCTAGAAGATTCTGAACTTATACTTGATCTAAGATAAATAAGGCATTGAATAAATAAAATCGCAACATCTATTTTATTTTTATTTATCAAATATTGAATTTTTAAAGTTGTTACTAAACTGAGAGGTGTCTGGTTCTACTTCTATTTTTCTATTGTAGTTTTCAGTTTTGTTTTCATTTTTTTGCTTCTGTTTTTTAAATAAAAACAAAAGCATGTTTGGTTATTAATATTAATATAGTTATATTTTTATCAATGAGATAAAACATAAAGATAAATTATTTTTAAATAAATAAATTTATTTAATCTCTTATATAATATTTATTAATAAATTATTAATAAAATTATGTTATTTTAATAAAATAAATAATTTGTAAATTAATATTTATTTATAAATTAATATTTATTTGAAATATATTTTAATTATTAAATCAAATTTTATTTGAATATTTATATATTTT
>JANKOE010361262.1:0-13816 GCA_026284465.1 Erythroxylum citrifolium | reverse complement strand
ATTATGATTATGATTATTATTAGTATTATTATTATTATTATTTTTTTATTATTATTAATTTTTAATAAGTTATTATTTATTATTATTTATTATTAATATTTATTTATTTATTATTATTATTATTATTATTATTAATTATTTTTGTTTTTATTAATTATTGTTATAAATTTTCTACTTACTATTATTAATTTTTATTATACCAAATTAATGATCTTATTATTATTATTATTATTATTGTTATTAATTATTATTATAAATTTTGTACTTTATTATTATTATTATTAATCGAGATAGAAAATAGGGATATGTTGTTTTTCTGTCGAATAAAACATGTTGTCAAAATTTAGAGAAACGATGGTTTCTGTAAAACTGTTGTGGTTTTTATATTTTCAGAAACAAAAAATCTCAACAGAGTAAACCAAACACGTTTTATTTACCTGTTTTTCTTTTTGCAAAAACGGCAACAAAAAATGGAAGAAAAAAACGGAAACAAACAGCCCTTCGTTTTTCTTTCCTGATGTGGTGTCCAAGTGAAATAGATATTTTGGATTGATGTATCTTTGTTTTTTACTTTTAAATTATAGGTTTAATTATGTGCCTTGTGGATGTGTCTATTCCACATTAAATAATAAATATAATAACACCATCGTACCTTTTTAATAATTAATCATAAATATATTATTATCTCAATTTACCCCCCAGATTATGAGAAAATATTATGAAATCAAAATAAAATATAAATACATGTATTTTTATTATTTGAATATATTTACTATTTGATTACTAATAAATATCTTCTTATTCTAATATTATCCTTGCAATTATTTTAATCTCTTAATTTAAAATTAATTTTAGTATAATTTTTTAAAATGATAATGCTATTTTTAATATAAGATTTTTGGTGAACATTCACTTGAGGAATATTTCTAAAATGATGCTCGGGTACAAAGTTGTGAGGGAATACAAGAGGAGAAGATGGAGGCCTTATAAGAATTGACAGGAAGTTATTAAGGAAGATATGTTATAGTTGACCCTTAATGAGGTAGTAGCTAGAAATAGAAAAGTTTGGCGTGATTGGATAAGAGTGGAGGATTAACCGTTTCAGTTTCCAAGAATCAATACAACAGTTACTAGGAGATGTTGTGTCACGATGCGTAGATTGCATAACAGGTGTGGCGACACATTAGGGTATCATTCTGGCAGCCTGCTGAGGAAGGTCCCTTTATTTACTGAGAGACAAGAAGGATGGATTTTGTAGCCTATTAGGTTCTCGCAACTCTGACCTCCTTTAGATATTCCCAATTACTTGTATTTTCATTTATTTTATGTTTTTAATGAATTATTTCTGTATCCTACATCATTCTTATATTATCTCATTTGTATGTGGGTCTACCGGAAACAACATCTCTACTATGTAGGGGTAAGGCTGCGTACTATCGAACCTCTCTAGATCTCGCTTCATTGCGAAATTTCGGACTGGGTGATAATGATGATGATTCACTTGAGGAACAGTAACTAAATTTTTTCTTAAATTATAAACAACCACGACATGAATGATAATAGGTCGACTCATAAGCTCAAATTCAGGTGTTTTCAACCGGACCTCAGTTTTGACAATTCAAACCTACACTCAATTTTAAAAAATATTTTTTTTACTTTTAATTTTAAAATATTGGCACATTGTCATCCTTAAACAATGACCCATCAATGTCATCACTAAACAATGACCCATGAAAATCTCACTAAATGCGGGGTTTTGGTTTTTCTTAAATTATACTTTTTACAATAATAAAATATATTTATGTATGAGCTAAAAAATTCTTCTTATATAGTGTGCGTGACAGTTATATTGGTTGACCATGGTAGTTTGCCGGCTATAATCACATGTTTCTCCAATACGGTCAAACCTTAATTATATCATTTACATTATGCATCACAAGTCAAATAGTTCTTTTTTGTTTGGAATGTGGCTACTCCACGTTAAATATACAGTAAAACCTTGATAAATGAATATTGTTGGGACCTGAAAAATTATCATCTTATGCGAAGTTATTAATTTATCGATAAATGAATATTTTATTAATTTATAGAATATTTTTATTTTATACATTATATTTGTTAAATTAAACAATTAATTTTTTCCGTAACTAAGAAAAGAAAATAAATAAACAATTAATTAATGATGGTGCATTGTATCTAAGTTTATTAATCTTGTCAAAAATAAGTTTATTAATCTTAAGTAAGCGTGATTCAAAATAGAGTGCATATAGGTACATTAGAATATGAAGTGTTATGAATTGTTTCAAGAACACAGTACTGTATAGAGTTTATGAATAGATGCATCTACTTTAATGATGCACTCATATTCTCTTATCTTTTTATGCTTTTACACTTAGTTTTTATTCTCATTGGACGTCTAAATCACTTGACTTATATTGATTTTATCATTTCAAGTGTTTTAAGTGTCAAGTGAAGAAAATCATGCTAAGGAGGGAGATTTAGGACTTTTGGATGTCATTTTCAAAGTGAGGAGGTCGAAATATCTTAACGTGACCAAAGTTGCAGAAATCCTACTCCTATAAAGAATCCTACTTTAACTAGGATTTCTACTTTTCGAAGATTCTTGTTCGCCATTGCAAGAAATAGATCCAGCAACAATCCAGACGGTCAGGGGACATGTAGATTGGGAGAAATGAAGATTCCTAATTTTTAGGAAAAAAAGTCCAACCTTGTAAAGGTCTTAATTTGGCATGAAAAGAAAAAAATCTACTTCTACTTGGAAAAGAAATCATCTCCTTGTAAAGATCCTAATTATACAAGGGAAGAAAGACCTATTTCCACTTGGAAAAGAAATCCTCTCCTACAAGACCTCCTCCAATATAAATAGGGCCCTTTAACATTAGTTTGGGGGATTCACATTTTCTCTCTTCTTTGGATGTTAATTTCTCTTCTTTTCTTTCTCTTCTATGTTTTCTCTCTCTCGCTAGGTAGAGCCCTAGTTTTATTTTATTCTCTTCTTCTTCTTATACCTAAATTCTGCACTATGTTTTCTATTATGATTTTTAACTTTGTTTTAGTTAGAATTATGAACAAAATTATCTTTTCCAATATTTGAGGCTACTAGCCAAATTCATGGTTGTTTTTATGAGAAGCATGCGCATATAATTGATGAATATATGATTGGAAATTTGCGCTTTTGATTTGGACATGATTGCTAAATTATGCATGTGAATTTGAAGTCATGAATTCGAATTTTGCATGAGTAATTTGTATGCTATCTGATTAATTTAATTGCTGGACAATAAATTGATTAGGTTAAGTAGCAACAACTAATTAAAATTGAAGCTTGTATGTAGGTTTTAATTAGTTGGATCCAGACATAGGTTAATTTTATGCATGCTAGCTTTGTTGAAAATTAACTTAGGTTAAGCAAACTTGATTTTAATCTTAATGCTCTTGTTATTGTGTTGTTCATGCTAGTTTTGGATTAATGCTATAACAAGAAGTTGTTGCATGTCATTTTGAATGCATCTATCTTTGCTTGATGAACCCTAATTTTCCATTCTAAGATATAATTCATTTTCAATGATTAAAAATAACCTAAGGATTTAGTGAAAACCTTTGCAATTGGTCTTTAATTAATCTGAACTTTTTACTCAAATTTTCTTAGTAATTTATCTCTTGAAAACTTTCGACTTTGTTTTAATTTTCTAAACTTAAATTATGTCTTCTTTCTTTTCTTGTTCACTTTTAACGAAAGCAAACAAATCCCCCAATCTGATCCTATATCTTGCATTCAACTTCTATTTTTCCCTTTGACATTCATGCATACTTTGCTTGAAGGTAAAAAAAATCTTCCTTGTGTTTTGATCTCTGTGGAACGATACCCTTACTTCATCATCATCATCATCATATCCCGAATTTCCGCATTGAAGCAGGGTCTGGGGGGGGGCTGATAGTATGTAACTTTACCCCTACAATGTAAAGAGGCTATTTCCAGTAGGCCTATATGCATATGTGACAAGATAACAAAATTAACCAAAAAAAAGAGAGGAATACCACAAAAACTAGATGCTAGAAAAGACAATAAATACTTAGAGAGTATTAAAGGAAATACAATATAATTAAGGGAAACAATTAGAAAAATAATAATAATAAAAGAAATAGAGTAATAAATAAATAGCCCAACTGACACTAAAAGGTAAGCCTAATACAAACACCCAAATAAGACTAATATAAATATTAAGAACTACTACCAAAACCAATGCTGAAAGGAAGTAAATAAAAATAACAATATAAAGAAAGAAAAATACCAAGAATAAAAGATTCCTAAAAAACAATAAAACAGCGCAGGACTGGGGAGGGATACTGATAAGGGAAAGCAGTGGGATACATAAATAAATAAATAATCACAAAAGACCACTAAATAATACTTCCAAGCGGTGAATAAAAGTAGTAATAGTAGCAAAAGGGAGAGAATACTCTAATAGAAGGCAAAAAAATATAAAATATAACTCGACTTTTAAAAATAAAATATGTTTTAAAACTAAAATATAACAAAATATATCATTTCTTTATCTGCAAAAAAACAATACCCAGATGATAAAAGGGCAATAAAGCATCAAAAAACTCGACTTTGAAAAAAAAAGTAACCTAAAACCATAAGATCATTAAGCATAAAATTCAATCTTGTCATAAACCCAACAATAACATATGTAAAGAGATCAACATAATCAAACCCATAAAGCATTACACATTAAATTAAACAAAGAAGCTAATATCAAAAGCAAAAAAAAAACCATAAAGAACAGAAATTTCAAAAAACACTAAAGCAGAAGAGATTAAATTTCACTATACTATAAATCAATTTAAGTAAGGGATTAAATTTGTAGGCTAACGACAACCTATCACACACGATTCATTAACCTCGTAAAAGCGTTGGATGCATTAGTTAAACCAAATGGCACAACTAACCACTCATATAACCCATATTTAGTTTTGAAAGCAGTTTTCCATTCATCTCATGGTTTCATTCTAATCTGATGGTATCAATTTTTCAAGTTAATTTTTGTAAAGATACATGCACCATGTAATTCATCAATCATAGAACCTAGGGATAGGGTGGTGATACTTTAAATTGATTTTTTAAATAGCTCTGCAGTCCACACACATCCTCCAGGTTCCATCTTTCTTAGGCACTAGCAACACAGGCACTGCACACGAGCTCATGCTCTCCCTCACATGTCCCTTTTCTAGTAACCACCTGCTTTTGAAGCTCCTTTGTCTCCTCAAGATTACTCCTATAAGTTGGGTGGTTTGAAATTTGAGCTCCGGGCATAAAATCAATCTGGTGCTCGATGCCTCTTAAGGGTGACAGTCCCTTAGGCATCTCCTCAGGAAAGACATCTGAATAATCCTGCAAAAGAGAAGCAAAAACACTAGGCAAAGTATCAAGAGGGTTAGTGTCAAAAACTAAACACTCTCTGTATCTCACAACTACTAGTGCTCTCTTCTCTCTAGTTACTCTCCTCAAGTCTTTTCCTTTAACAAACAAGCTCACTTTTCTCTCTTTCTTTTCTTTCTTCTTTTCCCTTTCTGAGAATTTCTCTCCTACATATCCCACTTTCTTTTCCTCACTAATGCAGTCACTCACCATTGGGCTAAACTCATTTTTCTTTTGGGCCTCTTTTCTCTCTTCACTTTTTTTGTTCTCACTACCCAAACTCTCCTCACTTTTACTTGCTTTTATCTGATCCAGGTACAATTCATGAGGTGATAATGGTAGTAGAATGAAATTCCTACCCTTAAACTTAAAGAAGTACCTATTGGAATACCCATCATATGCTACCCTCCTGGCAAACTGCCAAGGTCTCCCAAATAACATATGATCAACCTCCATTGGTACCACATCACATAGCACCTCATCCTTATATCTGCCTACTGAAAATGGCTTTACAACCTACCTAGTTACCATCACACCAGCACTATCATTGAACCACTGTAAATTGTATGGCTTTGGATGTTTCCTACATGTTAAACCCAATTCCTGTACCATAGTCCAACTAGTTGCATTAGTGCAACTACCCTTATCAATGATCAAATTACATGCTTTTCCACCAACTAAACACCTCGTATGGAAAAGATTCTCTCTCTGATCTACAACCTCCTCTGTGGCCCTAGTACTCAACACCCTCTTAACTACTAGTGCTTCCCCTGTAACAACTCTCTCAAAGCAACCATCATCCTTAAAATCATTATCAACAACAAGTTCAGATTCATTACCACTATCCTCCGAATCAATCATCCCATTATCCCTCATAATCATGACTTTCTTATTTAGAAAATGAGATGCAATATGGCCAGTACCCAAGCATTTAAAACATTTTATAGATGAATGTTTACTAGAAGTAGCTTGGGTGTTAGCAGTACCTTTCTGTTCAGATCCCCCAATCGACTTCTTAGGTGCTTCCTGAAGTCCACTCCTTTGTCCTTTGACTTCTCCTCCTTTCTAAGCCATTTGGAGTTCCACGAGTAGCCAGAGCTTGCTCCACTCCTCGCTGTCATTCTAGCTCTGAGTTGTCTCTCCACCTTCATAGCCATGTTCACCATGTCCTCAATCTCTAAGTAGTGCTGCAACTCTACAACATTGGCTATCTCCCTATTGAGTCCACTAAAAAATCTGGCCATTGTAGCCTCTAGGTCCTACTCTATGTTGGCTTAAATCATAGCTACCTCCATCTCTTTGTGGTAGTCCTCCACTGATTTAGACCCTTGAGTGAGTCTCTAAAGTTTATAGAGCATCTCCCTATTATAGTAAGAAAGCACAAACTGCTTCCTCATGCATGCCTTTATATCGTCTCAAGTAGCAATTGGCATCTCTCCATTTCTCCTCCTGGATGTCACCAACTGATCGTACCATATTAGTGCATAGTCTATAAATTCAACAACAACTAGCTTTATCTTTTTATCTTCAGAAAAATTATGGCACTCAAAAACTAAGTCCACCTTCCTTTACCACTCCAGGTAAGCCTTTGCATCATTCCTTCCCTTAAAGGCTGGGATTTGCATCTTAATGGATTTGAGGTCTCCATCTCTCCTGTTAAATGGCTCAACTCTCTGAGCTCTCTTAGGTCGACATACCTCAAACTCCCCCTCCTCTTCAAAGTCATCCTCCTCTGGCTCATACCGAGGTGGTGGTTACTGTTGGCATACACCTGCATACCTCCCCTGAGGTTCCTTGTGTCTCACTTGTCTGAACTTGTCTGTCTGTCCCCTAATCTCAGTTAAGGCTAGATTGAAACTTTCAAATTGTTATTGCATGGCTCTCAAAGTGGAAGTGATATTTACATCTCCCATTTGGTTGTCATCATTACTACCTCTTTGTGACATTATAGATAAAGGTGGCACCAAGATTATAACACTAGAGTGTAGGTGTAATGTCAGAGAAGCCAATTTCACTCAAAATGGATTTAAGCCAACATATTTTAGCAGCAGCAAGAGCAATACTTCTATATTTGGTTTCAATGCTTGATCTGACAATAGTAGGTTGTTTCTTAGCATTCCAAGAGATGAGGTTGGAGCCAAGAAAAATATAATAGCCAAAGGTAGAACAACGATCATCAACACAACCAGCCTAATAAGCATCACAGTAGGCCTATAAGGTAAGAGAAGAAGTTCGGGTTAAATGTATACTTGAAGAGGGTGTAGATCGGAGGTAGCGAAGAATCTGTTTCACCGTGGTCCAATGAATGTTGGTAGGACATTGTAGAAACTGGGAAACTGCATTAATAGTAAATTGAATGTTAAGGTGAGTAAGGCAAAGATATTGTAGAGCACCAACAGTACTCCGATATTCAGTAGGATTGGAAAGAGGAATGCCATGATTTTTTGAAAGAGGAAGAGTGGGTGTGATTGGTGTGGGTACAGGTTTGGAGTGATCTAGGCAAGTGCAATGTAGAAGTTCTTTGGTGTATCTAGTTTGTATGAGTAAAAGGCCATTTGTTATATGGGCAGCTTCAATACCAAGGAAATAATGGATGGGTCTTAAGTCTTTGATGGAAAAGGAAGTGTTAAGATCATGAATAAGGGTGGTGATGAATGAGGGTGAAGAACCCGTAATCAAGATATCATCAGCATACACTGAAAGAAAGGTAGTAATGGCGGGGGTATTGTGAACAAAAAGTGATGTGTAAAATTTAGTGGAGATAAAGTGAAGTTCATGAAGTTTCTGACTGAGGCGATGGAATCAAGCACGAGGGGCCTGTTTGAGATCATAAAGAGCTTTGTGAAGGCGACAAACATAAGAAGGAAGATTTGTATATATGAAGCCAGGAGGTTGAGTTATAAAGACTGGTTCTTGAAGGGTGCCATTAAGGAAGGCATTATTGACATCGAGTTGACGAATTGGCCAGTATTTGGAGAGGGCAATAGTAAGGATGAGATGGATGGTAGTGGGTTTGACAATTGGGCTAAAAGTATTTGCATAATCAATACTAGGAGTCTGATGATAGCCTTTGGCAATGAGACGAGCTTTATAGCGATCAAAAGTGCCATCAGAATTTTGTTTTATGCAAAAGACTCGTTTACAACCAACAAGATTGGCATTTGGTGGTAGAGGGACAAGAGGCCATGTGTTGTTGCGATGAAGAGCTGCGAACTCGTCAAGCATGGCCTGACGCCAATGTGGAAACTTGTTAGCTTGAGTGAAAGTAGTAAGACTAGGATCATTAGGAGTCTGTGTATGGGTAGAGTAAGTGACATAATCAGAGAATGTGTGAGGTGCAAGTAACCATGGGATGATGTAGGAGAGTGGGTGGAGAGGAAGGAGGTGGTGAGGGAGACGAGGTTGTAAGTGGAGTGTAACATCTTGTTATCCCATGTTAAGGGTTAGAATCCTAGAATAGCGTACATGAGAGATTATTGAGAAGTTACAAAAGTACATTTCATGCTCATGCATAATATAATATACACATAGGTGACTATTAATTATTGTACACATTAAAATGATTATACATGCATTCATTAACAGTTTTTGGGTATAATTGATTTATAAATGTGATTATATTGAGAATTGTGGATTAAGGACTGATTTAAAGATGATGTTAATTGGTTATAAGATGCTTATTAAGGAAATGTACCTGGGATTGTCATTGAGTATGCATTAGACATAATCCATATATACATATGTGCATAAATGAGTACTTATATAATTGTGCAAAGTTGTAATGTGTGTAAATGTGTGTTGCGTGATATAGAAGAGCAATTAGAGCGATAACATCCAGACATTGTCAGGACTTCGAGGCAATAGCTATTTGGAGCAAACTGTGAGTAACCTAGATGGTCTCACTATAATTATTTGTTTGTTTGAACTATGTATTGAATTATTATGTGATGTGTATGTACTAATTCCGAACATTGAATGTCCGAGGCATTTGATGCATAAATAACATTGGAAGTGCTCATTGAATGTGAATTTGACTGAATATGTGATTTCTCAACCTAAATGCTGAATGCCAGACCAAGGTCCGATGACACATGTGAATGAGATTGTGAATGTGATTGATTAAACACAATGATTGATTGAATATGTGTGGTGCATTGCATTACATGATTGGATGAAAGATAAAGGCAATTGTGACTGGAGTCGCCAGTAAAAAGAGCTTAAAGCTCATAATGTGCTAAGAGCCTCTGACTCAATATGTAAAATGAGTCATGTATCCCCAATAGATAAGGGAAAATATTAATGAGCTCGGTATCCACAACGGATATGGGACAGTGAAAAAGGCACTCGGTCACAACAACAAAATAAACGAACGTGGGTCTCATAATACACTTGATGTATGTACCAATTGAATGATTGTAATGTATTACTGAATTACGTTAAATGAGAAATGTGAAAATAGTGTACAAGGTGTTTTGTGATGCTACATGATGATATTTGAAATGATATGAACTATGTGATTGCATGGGTTGTTGTGTTATATGATATGAGTGAACTATCGAGGATGGTTAACTCACGAAGTGCGTAAAACTCACCAAAAATTGCACATTGACTTTTCATATTCGGGAGAGATGATATAGCTTCTAAGTCAATTTAGAAGATAAGTAGTAATAATTTTGGATAGAAGATATGGCTCAAAGGTCGGTCAGCTGGGACTGAGGGATTTAGATAAATTTTGTATAATTCCTCATGTATGTAGCATGTTTTGTATACAGAGATGTAAACTCTGATTAGTTTTTGATAATGTACATATATGGATGTTGTTGTAAAGCTACAATGTACATATAGTTTAAGAAATGAAATAAGGATTTTGGGTTTTAGCCATGGTGATTCTTATGTTTTAATTTATAATGCCATGAGTACGTGAAAGTGATGTAGTTGGTGCACCGCTTCCGTCGGGCATGTGCTCAAATGTCGAAAGGACGTATGAATGTCTAATGGGAGTGAGGTGCCACAGTTGGTGGTATCAGAGTATGGTTTGGCATTCATAGGGATAGATATAAGCATATAGACATGATATATAGTGAGAAACTTAAATAGTAATCGCTATTATTGTCCATTATAGGTCATCCACTATAGGTAATCAAGTGGGGCAATCAGTTGACCTAGACTTAGTAGGATCTAGTAGAGAGTTTTCTGTATCTCGACCTGAGAGAATGCCTCCGAGAATTCCCAAGAGAAGGGAAAGGAGGTACGACAAATTGCGAAAGTAGGGGGCTGTGGACTTCTACGGAAGTATAGACCCTGCAAAGGCCGAGGGATGGTTTGTTGACCCCCATATTTTTTTCTCTAGTTAATCATGATTTAAATGAATTATGAGGTTTTGATAGATTTAAATTTTTTTTGGAGTTATTATTTCGTTAATGTTAGTAAGATTATATGACATGGGTTAATGGAATTAAAGTACTAAGGTAATAAGGACGTTCAAGGGTATTTTTGGAAGGTCACTTAAGAGTATAAGTGTTAAGTCAAAATGAATTTAAGATTAATAATTTTAATGAAGACCAAATAAAAATAATAATAGAAGAAAGTAAGACGAAGCGGAGAAAGTAAGACGAAGTAGAAGCGGAGAAACTAAGACGAAGCGGAAGCAGAAAGTAAGACGCAAGAAAATAAGATGAAGCGGAGAAACTAAGACAAACCAGAAGCGGAAAGTAAGACGCAAGAAAATAAGACGAAGCGGAAGCGAAAAGTAAGACGCAAGAAAATAAGATGAAGCATAAGCGAAAAGTAAGACGTAAGAAAATAAGACGAAGCCGAGAAACTAAGATGAAGCGAAGCCGAAAATGAGAAGATAGAAACTAAGATGAAGACCTGATACCACATTGATAGTTAATCAATCTGAGTTAGTTACAGAACTCAACTGAATAATTGTTTCTTCAAAGATCAAGAAACAAGAAGAAAGAAGCGGTTATCAAGAAGCAGTTGAAGACGAAGGCTATAAATACGAGTCGGAGTCGAAGACTGAAGAAGTTAGAGATTTTAAAAAGTTACACGGGTGAATTCAATGTTACAAAAGTTACAAAATCATTTTATTCATTTAGCTAAACTCTAGAGCTATATTGTCTATAACGAAGCTCAAAACATCTTTCAGTAGAAAGAAGAAAAGATGAAAGCCTGAAGAGGCTAATGAAAAGAATACTTGTTGTAAAAGACCTGAAGAGGTATGGTGAAAAGAATACTTATATTTTTGAGAAGTATAATGAAATCTCAGAAAGGATTCTAAGGATTGGACGTAGCCCACGGTTTGGGGTGAACCAGTATAAATTTGCTGTGTCAATTCTCACTCTCAACTCTCAATGTTTAAATTATATTGTTTTATATAAGTACTTATAAGCAAATTACAATACTTTGCGATATTGTTATTCAATATTTCTGAAAAAGCAAGTTTTCAAAAGAAGTTTTGAAAAGGGGATTGTGTTCAGGAAAAAGGATACACAATTCAACCTCCCCTTCTGGTGCGTTTTGTATATTGAACATAAAGTCTATACTAACGTGTGATTTACTTCAATTGGTATTAGAGCTCGGTGTCCAAGAACCACGGTCACAAAGTGTGGATAAAGATCCATGGTAGAATCACACATATATATAGCTGAAGGCGCCTCCATCACTAGACCTCCTGCGTTTAATGGAGAAGACTACCATTACTGGAAAGACAGGATGCAGCTCTTCATTGAATCTACTCATATCGATCTTTAGGAGATAATAGAAAATGGACCGTATACACCAGTAGATGAAGAAGAAAATGCTATTGCATGAATTAGATGGTTTGCAGATCAAAAAGTAAGATTCCAGCTGAATTCGAAGGCCAAGTTCTTTTTAAGTTGTGCCCTAAGTAGAAGTGAGTACGATAAAGTACACAGATGCGACACTACGAAGGAGATGTGGGATACGCTATCCATCGCACACAAAGGCACTAATCAAGTAAAGGAATCTAAGATAAGCATTCTTGTACACCAGTATGAGCTGTTCAAGATGAAGGATGAAGAGTCTATCGATCAGATGTTTGGAAGATTTCAAACTATCATTAATGGACTTAAAGCTCTCGGCAGAACATATGACAATCAAGATCATGTTCGAAAGATCCTCAGAAGTCTATCGAAGAGATGGAGACTAAAAGTCACCGCAGTACAAGAAGCCAAGGACTTGAGCCTGTTGAAGCTTGACAAATTGCTTGGATCCCTGAAGATACATGAAGTGGAACTTGATGCAGAAGATAAACCCAGTCGGGATAAATCTATAGCATTGAAAGCTGGACAAAAGAACCACAAGATTCCGAGGAAGAGGAGTTCATCGTCGAAAGTGCTGAAGATTGAGGAAGTCAAGAATGATGACTCCAATGAATCAGATCAAGATTCGAGCGAAGAAGATGATGAACTATCCATTATCTCGAGGAAGATTAGACGTATGTGGAAAAAAAGGCAAAAGGAAACAAAGAGTTCTCCTACAAGAAGAATAGCAAAGATGAAGGAAAGAATGAGAAAACATCTGTCATATGCTATGAATGTAATAAAACAGGACACTACAAGTCCAAAAGTCCATTGCTGAAAAGAAAGCTAAAGAAGAGTAGAGAAGGCAAGAAAAGCATGATGGCAACCTGGGAAGATCTGGATTTGTCCGAATCAGATGCTGACTTAGAGGCATCGACACAAGCAAACTTTTTCCTAGTAGCCAAAGGAGAAAGTGATGAGGAGGTAACCTTAAAATTTAGTGAATTACAAGATGCATATTCAGAATTATTAGAAGATTCTCATGTAATTCTGAAGCAGTATAAGCTGTTAAAGAAAAAGTATGTAGAAAACCTAAAAAACATGCAAGTATTAGAAAACGAGAACGTCTACTTAAAGAAACAAGTAGATGAGATAAAGAAAAAGGTAGTCGTAGATAGATTTGAAGAGATCAATCAGCTGAAACAAAGAATCAACTCTCTTTCAGCTGATCTATCAACATTTACGGAGAGTACGAGAAAAATGAATGATATGCTAGGGAAACACAGACACCCTAATGATAAAACTAGATTAGGGTTTAGTAAAAACCATATTCAGCATAAAAAGAATTTCGCTCCTTATATGAAGAAATTTCATCAGTTGCATCATCATCATACTATGAATTATGTTAGAACTAACCCTAAAGGACTTAAGAAAATCTGGGTACCTAGGAGACAAATAATATCTCCTGTAGATATCCTTCCTTGGAAGAAGCAGCTAGCACCATTGGTACTTGGACAGTGGATGCTCGTGACACATGATGGGAAGAAGGTCTATGTTCCTAGATCTTCAGTATAAGAAGGGAGGATCGGTAACTTTTGGAGACAAC
>JANKOE010361239.1:0-13818 GCA_026284465.1 Erythroxylum citrifolium | reverse complement strand
AATAATAATAATAATAATAATAATAATAATAATAATAATAATAAGAAGAAGAAGAAGAAGAAGAAGAAGAAGAAGAAAATTAACAATAATAAAGAATTTAATTAATAAAACTAATAAAAATAATAATAAGAAGAATAATTAATAATAAGTAGAAAATTAATAATAATAATAAGAAGAAGAAGACGAAGAGGAAGAAGAAGAATAAAATTAATAATAAGAATAAGAATAATAATTATTATTATTAATAAAAGAAAAAATTAAAAATAATAAGGAATTTAATAATAAAATTAAATAATAATAATAAATAAGAAGAAGAAGAAGAAGAAGAATAAAATTAATAATAAGCATAAGAAGAAGAAAAAATAAGAACACTAATAATAAATTAATAATAATAAAAAAAGGAGAAGAAAATTAATAACAATAAAGAAGTTGATAATAAAAATAAAATAATAAGAATAAGAATAATAAGAAGAAAATTAATAATAATAAATAAATAATAAGAATAAGAATAACAAGAAGAAGAAGAAGAAGAAAATTAATAATAATAAGGAATTTAATTATTAATAATAAAATAATTAATAATAAGAATAATAATAATAATAAGGAATAAATTAAAATTATTAATAATAAGAATAATAAGAATAATAAGAAAATTATTAATAATAATACTGGTAGTAGTAGTGGTGGTGGTGGTGGTGGTGGTGGTAGTGGTACTTGTTGTAGTCGTTGTCGTCGTAGTCGTAGTCATAGTCATAGTCGTAGTCTTAGTAGTAATAGTAGTAATAGTAATAGTAGTTATAGTGGTTGTTGTTGTCGTAGTGGTAGTCATAATAGTAGTCTTAGTCGTAGTTATAGTCGTAGTCGTAGTCATAGTAGTAGTAGTAGTAGTAGTAGTAGTAGTAGTAGTAGTAGTAGAGTAGTGGTAGTGGTAGTGGTAACCGTGGTGGTGGTGGTGGTGGTGGTGATAGTAGTAGGAGGAGTAGTAGTAGTAGTCTTCGTATTAGTCGTAGTTGTAGTACTCGTAGTAGTAGTAGTCATGATAGTAATAGTTACAATAGTAGTAATGGTAGTAGTAGTGGTAGTGGTAGTGGTAATAGTTGTCGTAGTAGTAGTCATAGTGGTAGTAGTAATCATAGTGGTAGTAGTACTAGTTGTAGTGGTAATGGTGGTGGTGATAGTAGTAGTAGTAGTAGTAGTCGTAGTGATAGTAGTAGTCGCAGTAGTAGTACTCGTAGTGATAATAATAGTGATGATAATAGTAATAGTAGTGGTAGGGTAGTAGTGGTAGTAATCGTTCGTAGTAGTAGTAATCGTTCGTAGTAGAAATAATGATGATCATAATAATAATAATAATGTAGCTAGTGATGATTATAATGGATATTTTGATCTTTTTGTTAGTTATTCCTTTGTCATTCCAAGTTTACGTTTTCAAACCAAACATTGACATATAAATTAGTTAGCATTAATAAACTAAACAAAGTAATATTCATTCCATTCTATTCTTCATTTGTTATATTCCTAATAATAACCATTTCATTCTTTATCTATTCCAGCAGGTGAGCCAAACAGGCTGTAAAGAGTTCAATCCCCTTAATGCGTCAATTGCTACATCATTACAAAGCAAAGATAAAATTCAGAGCTCAACAATTCCCAATTAACTAGTTGAAGAAATATGTGGAACTTATTGCATTGCAACACTGAAACAGATAAATACATTTGGAGACGTTTGTCTGATGGTAGATACTCGAATTCCTTTTGTAAAGAGATATTTTTCAAACAACTTCTCAAGCTGGCATAGACTAAAGACACATGGCTCAGTCATCTTCAACCTCATGAAGCATTCACCCTATGGATCGCGATGAATGGCGGATTAAAAACAGTTGATAAGATAGTCAAATATACACAACTCACCAACTGGTATTGTTCATGTAGAGAAGCGGAGGAAACTAGTGAACATTTATTCTTCAAATGTCGCTACATTAGAAACATATGCAGGGAGCTTCATAGCTAATGCATGTTAAATGTTGTGATTGACAACATAGCTAGCATCCAAACCCGATAACACCACGTGTAAATGCTTTTAGATAGTCTTATCCTCGACAATCACAGCTACATGGGACAAGAGAAATTTCAACATATTTCAAGACAAATGCACCACTCAAGAGTAGTTTTATAATAAATTAATACAACATATTAGGCTCGAAATTAGCTTATCGAAACTCCAGCACAGATAATACCTATTTACATATTGGAATGTGTGAATTGCTTAGAACTATGGTGAATTAGTTTAACGTTAAAGTCAAGACAGATTGAGTCTGCTAATAAAAGGATCCACAGAAGCGTTGTTTTGATATCCTAGATGTAACTGCGGATGATATAGTGAAATGATAAATAGCCGTGTGAAGTTTTTATACGAATTTATTGCCTTAATAACCCCGTGTTATTCAAAAGTTGCTAAAAAAATCCTGACATATCAAAGTTAGCAAATAAAATCTTGAGTTGAAATTTTATTAACTCACAGCCCCTTAACAACACACGACTAAGGGTTTTTTTTGCAGCAAAATTGAAAACATAAGGTTAATAAAGTAACATTTTATATCTCAGGGTTTAATTAGCTACTTTCGTATAACACAGGGGTCGCTACAGCAATTTTGTCTTTCAAAAAGTGATATAGAATATCAATATGTTTGCTTCTTCCATGAAAGATCGGATTCTTGGCTAAATTAATTGCGGACAAATTATCAACATAAATCTTCAATGAACCTTGCAATTTAAAACCAATTCGGCTCATTATATTGCTAAGCCAAACCGCTTGACATGCACCGGATGCTGCTGCTACGTACACTCAGTTTCACACATTGATAAGACAACAATGGATTGCTTCTTCGATGACCATGTACAAACAGTGTTTCCAAGCATAAAACAATGGCCACTTGTGCTTTTCCTTTTGTTCAAATCTCCACCCCAGTAACTGTCAGAGTATCCAACAAGTTCACATTCTTTAGATGATGTATAGAGAAGACCAAAATCATGAGTACCTTTGATATAATGCATTACTCTTTTTACTGCTTGCAAATGTATTTAACGAGGAGACTCCATGAATCGACTAACTAAACCCACAACAAAGCAAATATATGGTCTTGTGCATGTGAAGTATCTTAAACTTCCAATAATCTGTTTAAAATACGTAGGATCTCGCTCATCACCAGTTTTTGTCGATTTCATACCAGTTTCAATTGGCATTTGAACTGGATTTGAGACTTCCATATGATACTTCTACAAAAACTCAGCAGCATACTTCTTCTAATTGATGAAAATTCCGTCTTCTCTTTGAACAACTTCGATACCCAAAAAGTAAGACATAAAACTAAGATCAATCATCTCAAATTCCTTCATTATGGTCTGCTTGAAATCATTAATCATGTTGAGGTTGCTTCCTGTAAAAATTATATAATCCACATAAAAGCATAAAATTAGTGAATCTCCATAACCATTAACCTTCACATATAGGCCATGATCAGAGAGGCATTTATGGAAACCGACTTCATGAAGGAACAAATCAATGCATTTGTTCCATGCTCTTGGTACTTGTTTAAGACCATATAATGCCTCATTAAACCTGTAGACCTTTTCTTCTTTACTTGACAATATGAAACCGGGTGGCTGCTTTACATAAATCTCCTCTTCAAGTGAACCGTTGAGAACTGCAGATTTAACATCAATTTGGTGAATTTTCCATTTCTTTTGTGCAGCTAAAGCAATCAATAATCTCACTGTCTACATCCGAGCAATCGGAGAATTTTTTTTCATAATTATGACCTTGTCTTTGTTCAAATCCCTTCACTACTAGTCGCGCCTTAAATCTTTCGATTTCACCATTTTCCTTCATCTTGATCTTGTAAATCCATTTCACATCAATTGCTTTGTGACTTTGTAGAAGATCAGTAAGCTCCCATGTTTTGTTCTTCTCAATGGCCATCATCTCCTCATTCATTGCATTCATCCATTTAGGATTTTTTTATTGCATCTTTAAGCTCTATAGGTTCATTATCTACAAGAAAAGCAAGATGCACCAAATCTCCATCGTCATCAATTTCACTACTAAAATTCATTTCATAATCCTGCAGATGTGTAGGTGGTCGATGTTGCCTCCTTAGTCTTTCAGCGGCAGCAGGTGCGGTTTTAACATCAACTGAAATTTTAGTTTGGATTGCGCTCTCATTTGTGGCTGGGACTTCTGTTTCTTCTTCCATAACGTAAATTACACGTTTCTGGGAATCCTTATGAGTATTAACACTCTAATTCCAAGCCTCATCTTCAGCAAAAATCACATCACGACTGACTATAATCCTTTTGGTCATTGGATTGTACCGCTTGTACCCACCATGTTTGTATCCAATAAGAATTGTTTTTTCTGCTTTATCATCTAGCTTGGTCCTTGTTATTGTAGGGACATAGGCATAAGCAATCGAACCAAACACCTTTAGATGTTGCACATTTGGTTTGAAACCACTCCAAACCTCAATGGGAGTTGTGTTAAGGACACTTCTAGTAGGCGATCTGTTTAACAAATACACTACACATGAGACAACTTCTGCCCAATAATAGTTAGGCATACCTTTTGCCTTCAGCATGCTTCTTGCCATATTTAGTATAGTTCGGTTCTTTCTTTCGGCCACTCCATTGTGTGGAGGAATGTAGGGAAATGTAGTGTTGTGCTGCACTCCAAGTTCTTCACAGTAACTTCTGAATGCATTAGAGATGTATTCACCTCCTCCATCACTTTGCATTCTTTTTTAAGTGATTGGCCACTTTGTCTTTCAACAAACACTTTAAATTTCTTAAAGCAATTAAATACCTCAGCTTTACTTTTCAACAGGTAAATCCAAGTTTTCTTCAAAAAATCATCAATAAATGTCAATAAATACCTGTTACCTCCAATTGACTCGATATTTATAGGACCATATACGTCAGTATGGACAAGTTCCAAAGGAGATTTCGCACGCTCCATAGTTTTAGAAAATGGTAACCTGTGATTCTTTCCAATGATACATGCTTCACACAACTAGTCAGGATGTTTGATTTGAGGTAAACCTTTCACCATTTTTTGTTTAGCAAGAACTTTAAGGCTTTGAAAATTCAAGTATCCAAAATGAAGATGCCATAGCTGCGATTCATCACTTCCAATTGCATTCAAACATTTAAGTTCTCCTTTACTGATATCAACTAAAAACATACAATTCTTTAATAAACCAATTTTTAGAATTAAAGTACCTTGTTTATCAAGAACCGAAAATTGATTTCCAGAAATATTCATCACATAACCTTTCTCAGCTAATTGACCCGTGCTCAGCAGGTTGTTTTTCATGTCAGGCACATAAAATATATTTGAGATGTACCTGTGATCTCCATTCTTAAATGTAATGAGGATTCATCCTTTCCCTGTCACCAAAATGAATCTACCATCGCCAAAGACTTTTTCATGAAATGACTCATCAAGCTCAGCAAACAATTCCTTTCGTCTGCACATATGATTTGTATAGCCAGTATCCAGATACCATGTATGATGATTGGAAGTTTCATTTGATGAAGACACCATTAAAATTGCATGATCACTTTTAGCTTGTTCTTGATTATCCATTTCTTCTGTATAATTGGCAGCTTGATTGCCAACCTTGGATCTGCACTCATTTGCATAATGAACATATTTGTGACAATTGTAACACTCCACATTTGATTTGTCAAATCTTCCTTTGCTGCGTCTACGGCCTCGTCCACCCTTGGAGTTGCTTCTTGTGTAGTTTTGTTTTGTAGCACCATGATTCAGACCACCACGACCTTTGTTGAAGTGATTACTGTTAGAATTTACAATAGGACTACGGGCCCACACGAAAAGGGAAGCTAGACCACATACAAGCCCAAGTGAGGTTCCATCCTAAAACCAATTGGTGATAGGTGGAGTAGCCCACTAGACTTATATGTTAGTTTACTTTCCTCTCTTTCTCCAATATGGGACAACTTTCACTCTTTATATTTCAACAATTACCAACGGTTGTGTCTTTGGTAGGAATCCCCAACAAAGAATTGCACCTGAAAAGCCTGTTCAATTGGCTTATCAAGCTTGTTGTCATTCAACCTTTGTTCATGTGCTCGCAAGGAGCCAGACAATAATTTGACTGTCATAGTTAGCAGATTATTGCTTTCTTCAATTGCAGTTACAACATGCTCGAACCTTGGAGTCAAGGACCTCAAAATCTTCTCCACTTTACTCTGCTCGGACGAAATTTCACCATTTATTTTCATGTTGCATGTCAATGCAAGAACTCTGTTAATGTAGGCATCAATTGTTTCAAAAGACTCCATTTGCAGCAGCTCATACTGTCGCCTCAAAGTTTGAAGACGCACCCTCTTGATTTTCTGATCACCTTTGTATGAAGTGGACAAGATAGTCCACGCATCATTTGAGGTAGTAGTTCCTTCAATCTGTTCAAACGTCTCATCATTCATTCCTTAGTGAATGAAATACAATGCCTTCTTGTCCCTCTTTCTCAAGTCACGGTTTGCAACTTGCTGTACATCATTTGCATTATCTGCTAATTCAGGCACTCCAATCTCTATGACCTCCAGCAGATCATGGTAATCAAACAGGACCTTCATTTGAACACACCAACGATTGTAATTTTTCCCATCTAGAATAGGAACAGACAACTGCGTAGTGTTGTTCATTGCTGCTCTGATACCAATTGTAGTAAAATATAACTTTAAGTGAAAGAAAACTGGGCAGTAAACTGAATTTTATTCAGGTAATCAATCTGTACTTACTACCAAATCAAACTACTAATTTATAGAATCTGTTGTGACGTTAAACAAGCTAAAACTTAGGATCACGACTTACCCATTATCCCATTACAGCTGTCTCACTCCCCATGATGACTACTAGTCCTAGAAGATAGGATAAGTAACTAACCACTGATAATAAATCAGAATTAATAACATAGTCTGGTCAACAGCGATTTGGTGAGGTCACAAAACATGTTCTCTCGGTTTTTGTTCACAGGTCTCTGGTTGGATGCAAAACCTAAAATCTTCTTATGTAGCCACCTAATGGTTGCTTTGACTTTTTCCTTTCTTTATCCCTTTAATTTTTTTTACAATTTCAATATAAATCATTATGCCATTACAATAAAATGTGCTTTTCTAATTCATAATTAAGAACTTAGATTTGAATGAGTTTAAGATCTGATTTTAATACCTTGATTCGTTTGGTTTTTTATTACAAGTATCATTGTAAGAGAGCTATATAAATAAATATGTAACATTAGTAAATATCCTTTAATAAATAGATGACTGAACTGTAGAAACAAATCCAAATGTTGCATATATAAGATTTTTTTGTAACGTTTTTTAAATTTTGTTGTCTTTTTTATATACAACAACAAATAATTATTGTCCTTACTTTTTAATATTATCAAAGGTTGCTTTAAATTGATTTTTAGTAATACTTTCTAAAATTGTTATAAAATATGTCATTGAATACAACTCTCTTTACTCGTGGAGGTTTTTTTTATGAAACCAAAGGTTAAACATTATGATAAACATGTGCAAATTTTCTACAATCTCACCAGCATTATTATAATTTGTATTTATCATTATCTTATATTCCATTTTATCTTCTATATCTCATTTAATTTTATTTTCTGTATCTCATTTATTATTATCTCAACAATTCAGATATCACAAGACTTGTATAAATATGGTATAAAGCTATTTATCAATGTACAAGAAAACAATACATTTACATATCAATTTTATTCTTCTCTGTTATTATGGTATCAAAGCTTATACAATAGTCATCTCCTCAACCACACGCAATTTACATTCACAAACTGCAGCCGGTACTTTCACCAAACACCTATCCTGCCTATCAACTTACCACAACCCAAAACACACAACAACATTGTCTCTGTTATACACCTAACCCAAAATTTGCAAAACCTGACATACGTCTCAAGTGGCAGATCTCAATTCTCCTAATTTACCATTCAATCAGATCACAAATTTCCTCACTACACAATCGAATTCAACAAATTACCTCATTGGCGAAATCAAGTCCATGCCATCCTCACCCCTTCTAATCTTGTTGGATACATTGATGGTTCCATAACACCACCGGATGATGACTCTCCAAACTTCCCTAAATGGCAAAAGTTGGATAGGTTGGTATGTTGATTCTCTGACTAGCTCTATTGCGAGGCTTGCAATCGGTTGTATCGTAGCGCGGGATCTCTGGGTTGGCCTTGAAAGCCGCTTTGTGCACCAATCTCTACTTCGGCGCCAACTCCACACATTGAAGAACGGATTGAATTCAATCACTGACTTCCTTACCTCCGTTTTTGCCACCGCTGACAAGCTTGCTGCTATCGGTGACAAAATTTCTGATGAAGACCTGGTGCTTCTCACCCTGAATGGACTACCGTCAGAATATGAGTCCTTTATCACAGCCTTAGAACACTGTGAATCTCCAATCTCCTTCGGTAAGCTCAGAGTGAAATTCCTCGTTCACAAATAGAGGCTACTCTCCTTTCACTCTTCCCCTCCCTCCGACTCAGCATTTGTTGTCTCCTACACAAGTCACAGATCTTCCTTCTCTAATGGATGCGGCGACACTAGAGGGCATCATGGCAAGAGACTTCGACTTCAACCCTAATTTCCAAGGCTCCTCTTCATCCAAACCACATGGACCTTCCAATTTCACAGCACATGGGCTCAAGCCGCCGTTTTCCACCTCCAATGGGACAGCTACTTACTCCTCTCCCCACTTCCAAGCCCATCAATCTCAAGACCCAGCCCAACAGCCTCAAAATCATCTTTTTCATCAATACCATCCCAATCTCATTATTTCCAATGGTCCACTACCCACAACAAATCAACTCGGTGCCAAATTTGTTGAAAATAGGGTCACATTATCGCTCATTGTTGATTCTGTTATTCAACATCTCGAAATTGTCCCACAAATTCCTCACTTCATCTAAACAACTTTTTTACTGCCTTAAACATCCACAATCCTTCAGACCCTCCTACACTTACTTCCAGTCCTATTGCCGAATGGCTTCCGGACATTGGAGCAACCAATCGCATGACACTTAATTCTCAACTTGTCGAATCTGAAACTCCTTACAATAGTCCAAATCAAGTGATTGTTGGTAATGGACAAACTCTTCCTATATCCTCCACTGGCAATGTCACCTTATCTACTACAACTCGTCCTCTTCACCTTAATAATATTTTAATTGTCTCTAATCTTACTACCAATTTACTTTCTGTAGCTAAGTTTGTTAAAGATAACTCTTGTCTTATTAAGTTTAACCTATTTGGTTACATTGTAAAGGATCTCAGTATCAAGATACCTTTATTTGTGGGATCCATCCATAATAATCTCTATCCTATGAAGATCCCACTCCGCTTTAGAAATCCTTTTGCCCTCCATGCTACTTCCACTCAACTTAACCTATGGCATCAACGTTTAGGTCATCTTTATTCAGCCATACTCTCTAGATTATCTCTTCCCTTTAAATTGCCATCATATGTATTGAATAATAGCACTTCATGTTTATTAGGCAAAAGTACACGTCTTCCCTTTACTTTATCATCCCGTGTTTCTACCATGCCATTACAAATTATTCACTGTGATATTTGGGGTCCATCACCATCTCCTTCTTTTTCTAGCTATCGTTATTTGATTATTTTCATTGATGAGTTTAGTCGCTATACCTGGATTTTTCCTTTAATCCACAAAAATCAAGCACTTTATCAATTTCAACTCTTCAAAACTTATGTTGAAAACCTCTTTTTTACCACAATTAAAACTTTCCAATGTGATGGAACTCCTGAACTCATCAAAGGTCCTTTTGCCACTTACCTTGCCTCCTATGACATATCTAACCGCATTTCATGCCCTTATACCTCATAACAAAATGGAGATGCTGAGCGTAAAATTTGCCATATTACCGAAACTGGGCTTACTCTTCTCCTTCATGCCTCTCTACCTAAATCGTTTTGTTTCGAAGCCTTCTCCACAGCCACCTACCTTATTAATCTATTCCCCACACCTGTCCTCAATCACAAATCACCTTATAAAACCTTGTTTCTCGATCCACCTAATCTTTTACACCTTTGTGTTTTTGGGTGCATTTGTTTTCCTTTTCTTGGGGCAACTTATGCAGACAAACTAACTCTAAAGTCCACCAAATATGTCTTTATAGGATACTCAATATAATGCAAAGGTTATCGTTGTTTTAACCCTATCACCTCCAAACTTTACATCTCACGACATGTCCGATTTCTTGAAATTGTTTTCCCTCATACAAGTTCCAGCCCTAGTATCTCACCCATATCCTCTCCCTCTACCATCTTGCTCCCACTACCTGCTCCAACCTCTTCCTCTTCACCAAATACCACATATATCAACCCCATTGCCTTTTTCCCCGTCACCTCAGCACCATATGATCACTCGCACACGTGATAACACTCGTGTTCCTCATATCCTTTCTGACTATATCACCTATTCCACCAGCACACTGACCTCATATACCCCTGATCCTACCTCCTTCACCCAAGCAAATAAATTTCCACATTGGCTTCAAGCTATGCTTGATGAGTTCACAACTTTACATTACAATTACACCTGGACCCTTATCCCTCCTCCTCTTAATGCTAATATTGTTAGATGTAAATAGGTTTTCTACACCAAAAGAAATTCTGATGGGTCCCTAGATTGCTATAAAGCTCGTTAAGTTGCCAAAGGCTATCATCAGGCTCTTAGCATTGACTACACTGATGCCTTTAGTCCTGTAGTCAAACTAACCACTATTTGCCTCATCCTTACCATTGCTCTATCTAAAAATTAACATGTTCGTCAGCTTGATGTCCACAATGCCTTTCTTAACAAAAATCTAAACAAACTGATTTTCATGGCTCAACCGTTTCGCTTCATTGACCCTCACAAACCATCTTATGTCTGCCATCTTCATAAGGCTATCTATAGCCTCAAATAGGCTCCACGGGCCTGGTTTCGTTGCCTAAGTCAAAAGCTACTTGATCTCAAATTCACCCCTACCAAATCTGACACTTCCTTATTTGTTCATTCCACTACTTCCCATACCACGTATCTCCTCGTCTATGTTGATGATATCCTAATTACCGGCACTTCGCCCTCTTTCATCACCAATCTCATTCAAGACATTAACACTACATTCTCTATCAAAGATCTTGGTCTTCTTAATTACTTTCTTGGGATAGAAGCAACTACCATATCCACTGGACTCCTCCTTACCCAAACTAAGTACACTAAAGATCTTTTTCTTTGTATGGGCCTTGCCCAATCCAAACCTGCCATCACACCAATCACCCCAACTCTTCCTCTCTCCAAAAATCTTGGTACCTCTCTCCTTGATCCTTATGAATATCGAAGCACTGTTGGTGTTCTCCAATATCTTTTTCTTACCCATCTTGATATTTAATTTGCAGTAAATAAAGTCTCTCAATTTCTTCATTGTCTTACTGACATTCACTGGACCGCTGTTAAAAGGATCCTCGTTACCTTCACTCCACATCAACTTCTGGGATCCATTTAACCTGACAAACCTCTCTCTCTATTCAAGCCTACTGTGATGCAGATTGGGCTGGGCGTCCTGATGATCGTCGATCCACATCTGGTTACTTTATTTTTCTAGGACCAAACCTTATCTCTTGGAGTGCAAAGAAATAACCCACGGTTGCTAGATCCAGCACTGAAGTCAAATATCGTAGTATAGCTAATGTTGCTATTGAAAATTGTTGGATGACATCCCTTATTGGTGAAATTGGCTTCTCTCACATCACACTCACTCTTTGGTGTGATAATGTTGGTGCCACGTTTCTTGTTACCAATCCCATCACTCACACTTTTACAAAACACATCAAGATTGATATTCACTTTGTCAGAGATTTGATTACCAACAAGGCGCTTACTATTCAGCATCTATCTTCTTGTGATCAAATAGCAGACATCATGATCAAGGCTTTATCTTCCTCTGCCTTTCATAGTCTTCGTGACAAGCTCACTGTGACAACTCACCATGCGCTTGAAGGGGGCTGATAAACATGTGCAGATCTTCTACAATCTCACCAACATTATTATGATTTGTATTTATCATTATCTTGTATTTCATTTTATCTTCTGTATCTTATCTATTATTATTTCAACAACTCAGATATCACAAGACTTTTATAAGTACGGTGTAAAGCTATTCATCAATGTACAAGAAAATGATGCATTTACATATCAAGTCTATTCTTCTTTATTATTACATTATTTGGTGACTTTCTAGTAGTGGACTTTGTGTTGAACTTCTGAGTTTACTTGCATGAGCTTTTGGGTTTTAAGTGGCTTATGAAGAGTTAGAAATACATAAGAAGTAAATACGATCATTGTGTATATTTGCGCAGACTTCAAGATGGGTCCTACATGACTACATCTACCTACTCTTATATGTTGATGATATACTGATTGCGGCAAAGAGCCAAAGTGAAATTGACATATTGAAGGCTCAGTTGAGTAAAGAGTTCGAGATAAAGGATTTGGGGGAAGCCAAGAAGATTCTCGGCATGGAGATAAGCAGGGACAGAGAGAGAGGCAAGCTTTGGTTGTCACAGAAGCAGTATTTGAAAAAGGTATTACAACGTTTTGGTATACATGAAGATTCAAAACCTGTAAGTACCCCACTTGCTCCTCATTTGAAACTAAGTTGCCAGTTATCTCCAAAGACGGATGAAGAACGGGAATACATGGCGAAAGTCCCTTATGCTAATGCAGTAGGAAGCTTGATGTATGCAATGGTGTGTACGAGACCCGATATTTCACAGGCAGTAAGTGTTGTAAGCAGGTACATGCATGATCCGGGTAAGGTTCATTGGCAAGCTGTGAAATGGATTCTACGGTATATCCTACATACTGTAAATGTTGGTTTAGCATTTGAGCAGGATGAATTACTTGGTCAACGTGTAGTTGGATATTGCGATTCTGACTATGCAGGTGACTTAGATAAGCGACGGTCTACAACTGGCTATTTGTTCACTTTAGCAAAGGCGCCAGTTAGTTGGAAGTCTACTTTGCAGTCAACGGTGGCTTTGTCTACAACAGAGGCAGAGTATATGGCTATTACAGAAGCTGTGAAAGAGGCAATTTGGCTTCATGGGTTGCTTAAAGACTTGGGAGTTGGTCAGAAACAACTTGAGGTATATTCTGACAGTCAGAGTGCTATTCATTTAGCAAAGAATCAAGTCTTTCATGCAAGGACGAAGCACATTGATGTTCGCTATCACTTTGTGCGGGAAATTCTGGAAGAAGAAGAGATACTTATTCAGAAGATTCGCACTACAGAGAATCCTGCAGATATGCTGACTAAGGTGGTCACAAGAGCCAAGTTTGAACATTGTTTAGACTTGGTTAATATCCTGCATATTTGAGTTGGCGCCTGCGGGCGCAAATTGGAAGCACTACAAAGGCTGTTTTGTTTGATTGCGAGGATGAATGATGCTTGCATTTGGTGGGATCCGAAATTGTGCCAAGGTGGAGATTTGTTGTATTATTTTGACTTTCAATTGGCTTGGTATATTTTTGACTTTGGTTTGGTGGTTGGTGGCTCAATTTGAATCCCATATTGTTAAGAGATGAAGTTGGGGGGAAGTTTTGAAGTTATAAAAGGAGCCTCCCTTCCTTAGTTTAGATCATCCCAAAATCTCAAAATATTTGATAAATACACCAAAGTTGTATACAAT
>JANKOE010361201.1:0-13821 GCA_026284465.1 Erythroxylum citrifolium | reverse complement strand
TCGGGAAGGTCCCGGAACAAAAATTTTTGTTTTCCGCACTGTGTCCATGTGATGGACACCCCGGGATTTTCCTACAAGTTTGGCATTCAACTTTCGTTGAGAATTCACATAGCATAATACAACTAGAATTTAATAATCTTCGGACCTAAGTCCAGCATTCAACTTTCTTTGAGAATCCACATTTCATAAATAATTATCAAACAAATCAAAGCACTTCCAATACAGTCCCAAATATTTACTCCTCGGACTTTAAGTCTTGAATTCAGAAACAAATCGCAACAGTTCAATAATTGGAAGCTTAACAATCAAATCAAATCAATCCTAGAAAATTCATCTAGGTTATCTCACAGTACGCTCCAAGAAACTATTGCCTAGATGGTCCGACAATGTTCGACTGGTGTTCGATGTGCTCCTCTATAACATACACAATACATTTACAAATATCACATTTTGCACAAATGTATAAGCATGCCTTTATGCACATCTATGTATATCAAAAATGCACAATGCAGGTTCAATGACAATCCCTGGTATCTTATCGAATTCTTATTCCCTTATCATTCATATATCAAAACCCTCATTAATAATTTGTACTTAGGGTTTGGACCATAATAAAACAATGTGAATCTAATTTCTTAACCCAAATGATCAATTCTGATTTTTCTAACAATATACTTTTGGGTCAACTTTGTATGTCCATTATCAACAGGAAAATAAAATAACTTGGAAACACTTACTTCTGGAAAATTGTCCACCCATTTCTTAAGTTTCTAGTGACTCTAAGATCATCTAATTTGATTCAGTATTCTGTGAGTTATGCTCACAATACCATAGACTGTGTATATTTGAACTTTTGGCTAGTATATGATCTTACCCTCTAATTGTACAACTCATATCTTTCAACTAAGATATCTAAAAATTGCAAACTTAGTACCAATTGAAAACTAAGAGAATAAACTACAACTTTGGTGAAGACACCATTGTCTGATTCGACCTAAATTAATTCAGTTTCTTTGATAAACTCAGGACATGATTTATGTCCCTTGTAGCGCTACTGCCTAAGCCAATACTCAATTTCACGTGAAATTTCAAGACTCTTAAGGATAGAATTCAAATTCAATTTCTACTTAACATTTGTAGCAAAATGTCTCTAGTTCAATTTAAATCAATAATCATTTCATTTGGAAATCTACAGATCAAAATATAGCCAAAATACCGAAGCATGTTCAGTAAAAACATTCCAGTTATCAAATTCCAACATACCTCAGCATTTTTATTGTAACACCCCCTTTCAAGATAACTTTGCATGATCATTATGACAAGGAAAATGGTGTATTTCAGTAACACTTTTTTCTAGACAATTATTCTACTATGTTTCCAGTTTCTAATAACACCAAAATCGTACAATTTGATTCAGTATATTGAAAGTTATACCCAAAATAGTTCAAAGTGTTTTTCAACTATACAGAACTCCTAACTCTACTTCCAGTAAGATTTTGAAATGCTTAGAGATAGAATTAACATTCGACTTCTTAAAGAAAGTTGTAGAAATATGTGTCTATTTTAATTTAAATCAAGAATCAACTCATTTAGAAATACATAGATCAAGTTATAATCAGAATATCGAGACATGTTCAGTGAAAGTTTTCCAGTTCATAATATTCCAGCACACCTCCACATCAACATCTTATACAATCTTCCCTAATTCAATCTTCATAAATTCTCTATCATAACATGCTATAAACACTAATCATTTACTTACTTGTTTAGTTCAAATCTCAGCTCAAAAGTCACTCTAACTCAGTACTCCAAACATACAGAATCATCACACATTCAAGGTGGAAACTTGAAAGATTTCAGCTAGGACAAGGCAATTATGTTCTGATTCTATACTTAATTTTGTGAGAGTGAAGCACGAATTATTGGTGCAACAATCAGACATGAACATAAACAAACAAAGGGAGGTGCAAGGAAGAGTGTTTCGATGGTGTGTGAGAGGAAGGAAGAAGAGAAATGACCATAGCTGGAGTTGTTCCTGTTGAAACTTACACCTAAGGTGTTAGGTGTCATCCAATGGAATGGCCATATGTCTTATGACATGTTCAGCACTTATCAAACATAGGTGCTGCCAAATGTCTCCAGCTAACTAGGTCACTTGTCCATCAATTAACTATGTCATTTTTCATCAACTTACCAGCCCATTTGTCATACAATGATTGATCCATTTGTCACCAATTTAACTATGCCAAATGTCACTCAATTTTAGAATAAATCATTCAAATTTTTTATGCATCAATTTATCTTACCACTTGGCATTTGTCTTAGTCTAAAAGTACCCCAAAATTGCGAAATTTTCTAAAATTCACCAAAATTTCTAAAACAATAAGTAGTAACACCAAATCAGTTTTTAACACATTTAAACCACAATTCTTAATATAATCACATTTATAAATCAATTATACCCAGAAAATGTCAATAAATGCATGTACAATCATATTCATGTGCAATAATCAAAATTCTCATGTATGTGCAAAAATATACAAAGCATGATGTGTATTTTCTAATTTCTCATAATTCATTATTCTCACCTTAACATGGGTAATGGGATATTACATTCTTTGTTTTTACACCCTTTAGCTTAAAAATGATCCATCTAGTTATTTTCCCTTTACAAACACTGTTGAGCCTTTAACTTTGTTTTTCAATCAATCACCTTAGATTAAAACCCAAAAATCCCATTAGCCTTACCCTATCACAAGTTGAATGAATCTTTGAGTAATTTGAGACTTTTGTTCTGTATTGTATTCTGAGATATTTTTATAGTTACTTCAACTCATGTGTTTATTAAATTATGCTGCCAGTAATTTTTTGTTTTTATTATTTTCCCTTGTTTTTAATGTTATTCAAGTAAAAAAATAGAAAAAGAAAAAGGGAAAAATCAAAAAATCAAAAAAAGAAAAGAAAAAGAATAAAGGAAAAGAATAAAGTACAGTAGCATTAGTTAGTATAAGTAGTTGTAGTCCTTTGTATTCATATGTTTATCTCATAATTTTAATTTGAGTGTCCCTTTTACTTGATATTTTGTGAATGCTTGTGATTAACCCTTTGCCATTTTTTACCTTACCTTTGAACCTAGCCTTATTACAACCTTTAATAAAGTCCTTATGATCTATTAGCTCAAGTAATCTGAACGAATGATAACTGGTGAATTTGCAAGCCTATGGTAGTGCAATCTGTTAGAGAGAGATTTGAAAGAAACACTTTAACCTTAAACATATGAGTGTAAGAGATAAATCTGTGAGAAGAATTCACTTTGGTTTCCTAATTGCCTTTTGAACAAAGATGTCTTATTTTGACTTTGTTTGTTTGTATCGGTGAAAAGTGATTATGATGTATGTTGCAACCTAAGTCTCATTGGCCCAAGTTAACGGATTGTGTACACTTAATCTTATGAAGGATGAATTGATAGAGTATAGTGGTTTGGCATGCTTGCTCGAGGACGAGCAACGGTTTGGTGTGAGGGAATTTGTTAAGTTGTCATTTTGCATTCATTTGGTATATAAATCTCTCTCATGTGTTAAAATTATTATTTAAAATTGATGGATTTGTCTCTTAATTGTTCTCAGATGATTTTCAACATTTTAGAGATGGAATTGAATCACAAAGATGCAAAAGAAATAAAGAAAATCCAAAAATTCCAGATTGGCAGCAAATTCAGTAACTAAGCCTGGGCACGTGTAAGGAAAAAATCTATCTGTAAGATCTGTTTTTAAAATGCAGGACCGATCCACTTCATATTTTTACGATTTCGAAAATTAGATTGCATCCTATTCGATGGGGATCGACCACCTGAATTTCGAGGAAGGTTATTTGCTGAAAATCAAAGAAAGAGGCGAATATTAAAAGGGAAAAGGAGGCTGGGCATGTTACTATTCACAACAGCCCTTAGGAGTAGTTTTACAATTTTTCTACATTTTTTTCTTCTTCTAGTTTTCGCGACAGCCATAGTTAGTTTTTCAATTTCTGCAGTATTTCTTTAGGGATTTTTCATATTTCTAAGAAAGACCAGGGATGGAGACTTTACCATTGGCCATTTCATTGTTTATTTTTACCTTTATTGAGTAGCTAAATTTCTTTTCTTGGTTGAGAGGAGCCAAGTTATCATCTATTATGTGTGAGATGTTTCAATAAAGTTTGTTTTGTTAATGAACATTGAGTGTCTTCCGAATTACTTTTTCTAGTTGAATTTGTTGATCACAAGTGGCAATTAAGATTACTTTCTTTACATTAGAGTGGGAAATTCTAAGAAGATATTCATCTTGATTAAATGCATGTTGTACATGTGTTATTGTTTTCTTAGTGCTTAAAACTATTATTCAATTGAACCTACGATCGTATCTAGGTTGTTGATTAATAAGAATGTTTAGAATATATGTTTCTATTTATCTATACTTAAGAGAAAACATCCCCCAATGAATGTTTATTGATGAACTGAATTTTATATCAAAGATCTATATTAGTGTGATAACGTCAGTGACCCAAAACCAAGATTTGTTACTGAATTTTTCATATCTGAATATTTTCGTTTAATTTCGATTTTTTTATCTCTAAATTCTCAATTTCTGTGACTTAACCCCCCCCCTTTACTTTGTGTTGAACTCGTACGATATTTACCATTAAAAATTTCTCGTGTGAACGATCCCTACTTTTCACTACTACATTAATTTGTATTAACAAAAGTTGGTTTCCTTTGATTATTGATACGAAAAAGAAGAAAAATTTTACTACGACATTGAACTTATATTCCATGTCAGACAAGTTTCCCCCTCGTAATAGATGTTGGAGAATGATTCAAAGTTATTTAAAATGTGGTCCTATTTTTTCGTAGTTATTTGAGTTTCTTTAGATTGTTTTCTTTATCTTACGTATTTAAACTTTTAAATTTTTTATTTGTTTAGTTAATCTTTATCAAGATATTAGATAAGTTTGTTATTTCATTGCTTACATATTTAGGCCTTCAACATCAATATAAAGAGCACCCATCAATAAATTACCTCTTGCATTACCTCTTTTCTACTCTCTTTTTTGGTTAATTTTTAGTTCTAAAACCCAATATGGTATCAAAGCTCCTTATAATCTTAAGGATCCTGTAAGTATTCTAGAGATAGTAGTGGTATGGCGTGCAACAATACATCAGCTCTTTCACCTCCAATTTTTAATGGTGAGAAATATCAAATTTAGGCTATCGAAATGAAAGCTTACTTGAGAGGCATTGGCTTGTGGCAATGGGTTGAAGGTGAAAGGAAAATACGACTTTTAGCAAATAACTTAATCAAATTAGGGCTTATGAAGATGAAGAATCCAAAGCTCTAAGAGTCTTATATCAAATTCATGTTACTGTCTCTTAATCAATTTTCTGAGAATTATGGGTTATGAAATAGCCAAGGAAGCTTGGGACATATTGAAAGAACTCTATCATGGCAATGATAGAACAAGGCAGATGTAAGTATTAAATCTCAAAAGAGATTTTGAGATTCTAAGGATGGAAGAAAAAGATATTATACAAGATTTTACTAACAAGCTAATGATGGTGGTAAATAAAATTAGATTGATGGGAGAAGAGAGACCTAATAGGAGGATTGTAGAGAACGTGCTTGTAAGCTTGCCCGAAAGATTTGAGGCAAAAAATTTTCATCTCTAGAGGATTCAAGAGATATCAATCAAATTATCTTGCCTGAATTAATCAATGTCCTACATGCTTAGGAGCAAAGAAGAATTTTGAGTAAAGAAGGAACTCAACAGGTAGTTGAGGGGGCTTATCTAGAAAAGGCCTCATCTTCAAAAGGAAAAGTTCAATCTTAATGTGGTATTACAAGAAGCTTGGGCATGATAAAGACAATTGTTGGCACAAAGGAAAGCCTTAGTGTTTCAAGTCTAAAAAGTTCGGGCATATACAAAGGAATCGTAAAAATAAGACTGAAAAAGTGTCAATTTGGCATATGTTAATGATGTAACTCCCCAATATATACCTTGGAAGTATTATAGCATGTTTAGGGTGCATTAAGAAGTGAACATAATGAATTAAGTGTATCTTAATAAGAGACATTAATGTACTTAATGTAAAAGACATGGGTTAATGGGTAATTTGTTCATTTTGGCGTGGACACACATACTTAGATGTGAAATATGTATAGGAATTTTTGATATGTTGCTTGCATTTATGAATGAGATGTGAGGGGACTTGGTAGAAGTATCCCATTTTCTTATGAAATGTTGTTGCTTAAATTGGATGTGTTTTTGTGTTGTTATTGCATAATAAGACCGAAGTTAGTTGATTTAGGATGTGTACCTCGCTGAATGGATAGGTTCCACTGAACATATTTATATAATTTGGCCATATCTTAGCTTGTAGACCTCAAATTTGGATAATTTTAATTGGAGATTAAACTAGAGACATATCTTTCATGAAGGAACCAAAATCTGATTCAGTCTTTAAGAGTTTTGAATTCTATTTTGAAGTTGAATTCTGGCTACTGTTCTTATTTTTGAACAGCCTGTAGTGTTTGGGGTATAACTCCCGATATAATTTACCAGATTGCATGAAATTGATATCATTAGAAAATAAGACAATGGCGAATGAAATTAATTGATAAGATCGTAGGTAAATGTGGGAATTAATTTTCCTAACGTCAACTCATTGTCCAATAAGATTAAAGCATGTGTACCCCATGGAATGATAACATATGGTCCAATAAAATTGTAACACATTTTTCAATAACACTTCAACATATGGTCAAATATAATTGTAAAACATGGTCCAATGGGATTCTAACACATGGTCCAATAGGATTGTGTCATATGATACAATGGGATTAAAACATGTGTTTAGGACTAGAAAATTCATGAAATGGCATATGGAGAGGGAAAATGGAAGAAACTTTGATGGCTTAACTTCAGATTTTTCTCCTCTCCATTTTGCCTTCTTCATCCCATCATTTTTCGCTTGGTGATTCAAGCAAAACCAAAGAGGAAGGGAAGGAAAAGCATTAGAAAAACTACTTTGCCAATTTTAAGTTTTGGGACTTCACTTAGTTGATTTCTGTATTTGTGTATGATTGAATGGATATAAAGATTCATTTAGATGTGGAATTGTTGCTGAGATGTTGCTTTGGTATTATCTTGGATAGAATAGGTTGAGTATGAAAAGAGACTACTATGTAGTGGAATTCGGTCTAGGGTTTGTTTAAGTCAGTCACATTGTTTGAGTCATAACTCAGCCTACAGACCTCCAAGAATTCGGTCTAGGGTTTGTTTTAGTCAGTCACATTGTTTGAGTCATAACTCAGCCTACAGACCTCCAAATTGTGTGATTTTAGTTGCATATGAAACCTACAACATAGAGATAAATATCTCTAGAAGGGACTCTAACTTAATTCTGGATTATGACCTTGGAAATTGAGATCGAAAAAGGTGAATTGATGTTGCACCTGTTTTGGAGCAGCTTGTGATATTTTCCTTATATCTCATGATTTATAAGTCCAAATGGTCCGATTTTCCATGCTATAAAAACTATAGACATAGATGAAAAACTGTATAGAAGACCTCAAAACCCAGTTCTGACTTTTTCTTTATGCATATTAAGGAACAAGCAGTGGTATGAATGGATAGAGTGTTTGTCACGACCGTGGCATTGTTTTTGTTTTCAATTTTTACCGAATCTTGTCCAAATCTTTTTTATGTGTATGAAACCTTTCAAACACCTAAAAATAAATGAAATAGGACTTACCATGTGTAAATTGGTTGATTGAACATTGGAATTTAAGATTGAGCTTAATGCATTCCAAAGAAAACTTACTTGTACATAAATGATTAGTATGCATATTTATTGCTCATCTCTTACAACCTATAAGGTCGTGTAAGTACATGGCTTTGTAGCTCATCAAGAACATATATTTTTGTGATTGTGGAAAACAAATTAGACACACAGTCACCTGCTTGCCTGCTGACTGTTTGTCCTAACAGAACCCTAAGTTTTACTATAAAAGGACATTTAAACGGCCAAAAGAATATAAAGAAGTTTTAGAGACACGAAAGGGGGTGGACGTCTTACCTCTTATAGATCTATGAGGACCTAAATGTCATCCTTCCAGTTTAAAGGGGATATCAAGGAAAACGAACATGTTTGGGCATTTCTTAATCTAGTAGTGTTGTTTTCACTCTCTTTTAGAATTGGTAATGTTATTCTTTGTTTAATGTATTGGGATTCATGTAACAATGATTTAAACTCATTGTTAGAATCTAGATTGCAATACATAATCGTTGTCACTCTAATTCACTTATGGTAAACTAATGGTGGTGGATCATTAGGGATAATATAGAAAAGGTTAAATGACCCGAGCTTGTATGGTTATTACCTAGATTAACCTATTTTCCCATTACGTAATGCGGTTTTCCCACTAAATCTAGAAAGTTTATTCTAGGTTGTCAGATAACCAAATCTAATTAAAGAGCTTGTTTTAATTAGATATAATGTAAGAGAAAATTGGAATTAATGGAGCTTGTTATTAATATATGGTTAATAATTTCAAATAGAGGTATGAAAACAACATGACGATTAATTGTACTCACTCGTGTGAAGGTTGAGATTGAACCGAGAACTAGATTAGAAATCGATTTTTCAATTTTATCACTTTTGTACTGTTTGAATTGATTTACTTTCATTAGTTTATTTTTACTTTATTTTATTAATCAAATTCAACCAAACCTCCCTCCTTCCAATCCTAAACATGGAATTATTCATTACAAAATCTAAACACACACTCTCTATAAATACGATCCCTACTCACCACTCTTACAATTTTAGTTATGTAGAATTAGGTTTTATTTTCTGGTATGTTTGACGCACATCCCCCTTCATGTATCTAGATCATCCTTTCAGGAATTTCAACCCATGTTTGATCTAATAAGTAAAATAACAGGGAATTAGGCTAATAAGAACATATCATATGCTGGCATATTGCAATTGTGCTCAATAACCTCTCTGTTTACTAGTCATCTCATATATTACTTCTAAAAAGGTTATGAAAGAACATAAACAAGCTCCTTAGAGACTTCCTTTAGACTAGTGATGTAACTACAAAATCATTTACAATATTAAGTAAGGATACCGTTTGTTTTCTTAAGGATGAACGGGGAGTTGGGATCCTCCCCATTCAGTTGATTTACAAGACTTTATTAGCTAAGAGACTATGGAGAATTGTTCATGAAAAGGATACACTTTGGGTAAAAGTGGATCTATAGATATTACTTTAGAGGTAAAAGCATTTGGAAAATCAACAGTAGAAATGATTCCTTTTAAAGCTTAAAACAAATTTTGAAATTAAGGGATTCCTTATAGCTTTCTATTCAAGTCATAATTTGAAATGGGTTAAATACTTAGCTATATGATGATAACTAGAGTCCCTTTGCTCCCTTTTATCTACACCTTAATTCCACTAACTGTTTTCATTTCTTTCATTCAAACGCAATGGTAAGCTCATTAATTATGGTGGGTAATTAGTCCAACACAAGCAGAATCTCAGGAGTAGTTCAAGGGGGATTTCTATCTTACTTCCCTAATCCAAGCATAGAGTATAAGGCTACTTGGATGAGACATTCCTTAATTTTGTTTATTACTAATTCATGCAGAGTATTGCCAAGGGACTTAACACTTAAAGTCAAATAGAGAAAATTAGTATAAAGTAAGCTTTTAGAGTGTCTTTTATTCTCTAATTAGCTATAAAAGAAAGGCTTACAACCTTTGACAGACTAAAGAAAGATGTTAACTCCTACACTAATCTCACCTGTAAGCTATGTTTATCGCAACAAGAAAATATGAACCACTTATTCTTTGAATGCTCCTTCTCTAACTTAGTATGGTTTGATGTCCTAATTGGAAGTAGGGTTCCTTGTGAAGCATCATATTAGAGAGTTATCATTCATTAGGTTATTAATCATCAATGCAAGAGATGCCTTTAAGATGTTTGGTCTATAGCCTATGATGGTAAAGGAACCAAATAGTGTTTAAAAGGCCTAAATATGGACTTCAACTATATGATTCAAAGAAATGTCATAACGATCTCATAAATGGTGATGCTTAGAGGACCAAACGTAATCTTTTTTACTGACATGGCTTAAAGATGAACTTATGATGTGTATCATTCTATGTCACTAATCATTACTTGTCTGATTGCTATTGGTAGAAATATATATATATCTACTTGGAAGCCCATGTTATTTATCATATTTAGAAATAATCCCTAGATGTTTTACCTTCCTACACTCTAACCTGCAATGGTGCATAATCTTTGTTTTTTATTTTGTTTTGTTAAATTGAATTTCCCTGCTTCTTAGTGGAACTTCCACTTGTGTATCATTTTGTCTTAAGCTTGGTCTTAATATATATATTTTTATCTTCCAAAATAAATTCATGATAATACATTCAAATTGAATCAAATTGCAAATTAGGTGAGTTAGGGTTTTAAAGTTCCAGATTTTCAATTTCTTACTTTTTGTTATTTTTGAAAGTAATTATTTATAAGTGAAATGAAGGCTGAATTTAGATTTTCTAACTCCAATTGCATATAACTATCTCTAATTTTGATTTAATTTTTGGAAATAAAAAATGTTATATAATTAATAAATAGAACTTGGGTACATGCCATTTAAATTTTCAATTTCCTCTAAACTAGGCCGACCTCCAGGTCATTATCTGACCTAACCAACCCAACATCTAACCACCATCTTCCACTTCCTTATATGTTCAACTCATGCCTCGCTCTTAGCTCCAATTTACTTGCCAAATTAAGGATTTTCCCATAGGTAGCTCTTATGTTCGCATAGTGCATGCAACATCAATTCTTGTCATCTCTAACCTTATTTAGGGAAGTTTGATGTTGATATTATTTCATGAATCCATTTGCTATTATTTTTTTCCTTACATAAACTTTCGATCTCAAAGCCCCCAACTTGAATGTTGTATGACATTCCCTCAGTTCACCTCCATTCTTGTTCTTTCCATGATAATATGGTAAGTGTATCTTGGTTCCAAATTAAGTTATATATGTTTTTCTTTCCTTTAGCTATCTTGTATCATTACAACTAGGAATATATCTAAGTTATTCTAATTCATGCCTTAATTAATTATCAACTTAGGCATAATGCCAAAATTATGAAATGTTTCATATTAAGCACAAATTGGACATATTCCATTAAACTAACCTACTTACCTTTTGTTTTGATTCATTAAATTTTCAACTAAACTTTTTTCCTTCACTAAGGTTATTGATTTTGATCCAATTTATCATATTTAACTTTTTAGTCAAACTTGAATACTTTATGACTTATTCTTAATCCTTTTTTTGATAATTATGTTTCTTAAGATTGGATGTGGATTGAAATTGATAGAGTTGAGATAGGTTATGATTGATGGAGTTATAATTGATTAAGGTTATTAAAGTTGAGATTAGTTGTGGATTTATTAAAGTGTTTCTTTTTTTACAAGTTATCTTTTGACACTTCTCAAAATTAGTACTCTTTCTCATTTTTTGACAGTTTAAAGCCTTTGTAGATTTCTTTTAATACCTTTAGTGTCTATTTTATTTGAATACCATGGGCTAAACTCGATGAAATCCCCCTTACACTTCTAGAAAACCTATTAAATCCTCATCTCATCGTGCCTATAGTTCCAGTACACCTGCTAGAAGTCTAAATCCTTATAACCCTACTAGAATTTTGAGATTTTGTAGGTGATCTCCCACTCCACCTCCTCCTGCTCTTCCTTCAATTCCTAATGATGATTATTTTATACCTTGCAAAAAATTATGGTCTTGTTTAGTATTTCTTTACATAAAGTTGGGAGTCCTTGCTTACAAAGATTTGCCAAGTGAGTTCTAAGAATGTCTGAGTTTTTTATTGCAATATTAGAGCTATTATTATCCGTAATGACACCCATCCCTTTTCAAAAGATCACAATATAGAGATCCATCTCACCAATGACCTTATTAATAAAATTTTAGGCATTCCCACACTTGAATCCTACTTATTATTTTTATTGTACCAAATACCAACTTCTATTTCACTATGATATAATTAAAATCATCTTTGAGTTAGGTATTAGTGAAAAAGCCACTAGGAAACCCAAAGATGTTCGCAACCTTCAAGTCATTCCTTGTTTTTATTGTCCTTTCATCTTATATAACTTTGTTTCTTTTGGTAGCTACTTTACCATTCTGGATTATAATGATCATTGTCTCTTTCCACTCTCACGATGGGTAAGAGTGTTTATCTTGGTCACTTTATTATGAACAATATGCTTAACTTCAATAGTTCTTAGAAAAAGAATCAACACATCTCTTATGCCCTTATCATCATCCTTATATTTTAGCACTTTAATATTCGACCCATTGATGATGAGGTGGATTTCAACTTTTTTTTTCATTATTCTACTATTTCACTACATGGGACATTTTAGTTAATGGATACATGACTAAAACCCATAGTCATAGTAGCAAAAGTAGTAGCAGTATAACGATGAGGCTTCTTCACTTAGTATTGGCACTTATAAGCCTCTTTTAATTAACACCATTCAGTTGCTTGCCTCCTCTATACCATATTATCATTTTACTATAAACTCTCACCTTGATAGTGATGGCAAAAGGGCCCAAGCCCAACTTAGTCATACCCAAAATCAACAAACCAGGCCCTGATTAACTGCCTCAAGCAACAGGCCCGACCCGGTCTCACATAACCCATTGCCATCCCTACAACTTAATGTATCCTTATTTCATGGATAAGTTCAAACTATGAGATCATGTTGAGGACTTATTCACACATATTAATTCTTGATTACCTCCCCTATACTAGTTCATTTCTTTTTTATGCTTCCAAAAAGGAGGAGAGAGTATTAGTGATATTATATGTGTTTTAGGGAAGTGGTTATTGTTTTAGAGGAATTATTGTATTCTTTTTTACTTTGCACATACATTGACATTTTCTTGTTATTAGTGGTTAATTTTATTGCAATGAACTTGTGTTATTATTTTTACGTAATGATACTTATGTATGAATGAAAAATAGTCTATCTTCTAGCATTTGAGATCATTTTTTGGTGCATGAATCAAGGCAAAGTTAAACATTCACATTTTTTGATATTAAGAAATTGTATTTACTTAAATGACATATTAAGAGATTTTATTTACTTAAATGACTAATCTCATTATTTTCTTTCTAATATCACAACTTGTTTTGCCATCATCAAAAGAGTGAGATTACTGAACCAACAGAAGTTAAGATCTATATTTTGATGATAACAAAGTATAGTTATTATTAATGATTTGTTCATTGATGTTTAAAAGAAGAAACAGGAAATGAAGTCAAGAAACAATTTATGGAGACTAAATGCACTCAAGTCAAGAAGGACAAGATTAAGGAAGATCAAAGCATAACAACTTTTCAAATTTACTTGTAATCTTTCTTTTATCTCTTACTTGATTATTTGAATGCATTAGAGGCTCTTTGTGGATAAACATATCATGTTTTAAAATTAACGTACAAACATATTCTTTTATAAAGAGGAATCAAAGTTTTGATTCAAAGAAACTTTTAAATCTTTAAATACACTTAGAGAAACTTTTGGAATATATTTGGATCAAGTTTTTGTCAATGGAATGTATTCGATCTTTGAAAAAACTTGATTTGAAAATATATTTTCAAGCATAATGGTCAACTAATGTATAACTATCGTCGATCGACATGTTGTTTCTATAAATATTGTTCAACCAA
>JANKOE010361192.1:0-13821 GCA_026284465.1 Erythroxylum citrifolium | reverse complement strand
GAAATTATCAAGAACTTTTATAAATTGCTTCTTGCCAACTCAGACATGGAGTAAGATTAAGTATGACGGAATTTTGACTACAATCATGGTGAAGCAGCATGAAGAAGTTAATGGAGTAAGATTAAGTATGACGAAATTTTGACAGCATTAATCATGGTGAAGCAACATGAAGAAGTTAACAACTTATATCAGTCTTCAAGCATAGTCCTTTGTGAAGTAGCAAGGCATGTAATTGGGTAAGTGGCAAAAGTATCAAAGTTCTGATAGAGTTGGGTCACTAGTAGGAACTACTAGAGTTATGAATAATATACTAATATTAATGCACCTGTATACATATGTAGAAAAATGACTCAAAATATATTACCCTACACATGGAATGAGAAACAATCCATTAGTTCCAAATATTAGAAAGCACTTCCCTTATTTGACCAATTTCCACAATTAGGTATCTTATCATATTTTTATGTTTTTGGAGCATAATTTCCCCAACTAAACAAAAATTTAGCAGGCATATGGAGAAAAACAAGATTGAACTCTTTTCAATTTTCAAAAGATAGAAGTTCCATCTAGGGGGTGGTCGAGTTAGTTGAGTGGAGGGTATGGGGCCAAAAAGTCCTATGTTCGAATCCTCCTACCTACACTCTCTCGATCGAACCCGTCGTATAGGGCTTGCCTAGTGCGGATACCCGGTTGGTGTAATTTGCAGGCTATTGTGTTAATTCGAAAATTTACCCAGTGCACATCCAAAGGATAGCGACATTCACCTCAGTCAAAACTCAATCTTTTCAAGAAGATATATTCAACTTAGGCACTAATTGGAGAATTTCACTCACTAAAAAAAAACTGATTCCCACTCTAACTACCACGTGGATAAGTCAGTCTTAGTTTACACTACAGAGATTCAGTTTTTATAAATTCAAAGATCATAAAATATAAGAAATAACTCGCAATTAAACTAACATCGAATTGATTTTATTTATCGTGTTTGGATTTTTTCCATTTTGGAGAAAGTTTCATTCAGTATCATGCTCAAATTTTGATTTTATTTATCGTATTTGGATTTTTTTAAAAGGGTGTTTAAAATACTAATTAATCCATATAAGCTATACAAAATTTATATGTTTTTTTAAAATTGGGAAGGATATCAAAATTTTAATTTCTAGTTACTTGGAAATTTCCATTAAGTACAACCCTAGTTCTCATTTAGCATTAATTTTTATGACCACTCAAACTTGCTCATGTTCAAGCTATCAAGGAATGGTCCTAATTTCTGAGTTGTCTTTCATTTGTCCTTTGCTATAGTGAATGAAAAAGAGGGCCAATGATAAGCCCAGATGATCCTAACAAGTGCCCCAAGAAAAACTCAGATATATGGTATAAGTGTGGAAGCCATGAGAACTTTAAGGAATCGCTAAATGAGTAGGACTGTCAGACGCATTATATGGTTAGGAATGAGTCAATGGAACTGTCAGACGCATTGTATGGTTAGGAATGAGTCAGTTAGTTGTTAGCTAACAATATGGGGATGTGAATAAGTGCAAGCTATTTAGTAGTGTCGTTGGAGTCCGAGTCTCAAGTAGATGTGGCAATATGTTAGGAAAAGTTTTCTATTTTTAATGTATTTAAATTCAAGCATTATGTAATAAGAAGGGTGTGTATTTTTTCAAAGCAATTTCCTATGGTCTACTCTAACCTGAAGCAGAATTCCTTTATCTAAGATTACTGAAGCTTTGATTGGGACCTATTATTAGTATCAAAGTTGAAAATTATGGCTATCAATAAAGAACGTATTGAAAACTTGGAAGCTGAGTTGAGGGAGTGGCATGAGTCGGATGGAACTTGATCTTGGTGACAAATTCCAACACATAGAAGACACCATCACCGAGCTATCTGAGGTTGTGCTCTCTAAAGATGGATCCAACAGCAATAATAGTGCTCATAATAGTCATTTTGCAACGACAACGAAGAGTTCAAAGACAACACAGAGGGGGGACATCAACTGTTTTATTCCAAATTGGCCAAACTCACATTTCCAAAATATTCAGGCTATGATCCTATAGAATGACTCAACAAAGTGGAACAAATTTTCACGTTCCAAGGCACCACTGAAACTCAAAAGGTGACATTAGCCTCATTTCATCTTGAAGGAGAGGCGAACCAATGGTGGCAATGGCTAAGGCGAGCATATAAAGAAGAAGAAAAGGATGTCATGTGATCAGTTTTTGAAGAAGAACTCTGAGCTCGATTTGGACCCACAAAGTGTGAGGATTTTGATGAAGCACTATCCAGAATGAAACAGGCAGGCTTTTTATAAGACTATTAGAAAGAATTTGAAAAGTTGGGGAATCGTGTGCAAGGGTAGACACAAAAGGCCCTAGTTGGAACGTTTATGGGAGGCCTCAAACTAGAGATTTCAGAAGGAATCTAAATGTTTAAACCTAAAACATTGAAAGAAGCGATTAGCTTGGCACAAATGCAGGATGAGCAATTAACTCGCCAGTTGAAATTGACAAGGTCATCACAATCCAACCACACCCAGGGTAACCTTATTTCTCCTATAAAAGCTAATCCAACCTCTCCCATGAAGCGTTTGACTTGGGACGAGATGCAACGATGATGAATTCAAGGTCATTATTTCAACTGCTATGACAAATTCACTGCGGGTCATAAGTGTCGCAAACCTCAGATCTTGCTGTTGGATGACAACTTCAATTCAACTACTGAAGATGACAAGGAGGAAACTACAACTGCAATACAAGATGAACCTGCGATATCATTACATGCACTAACTGGGTGGTTCACTCCACGAACCATAAGAATCACTGCAAAAATTAGGGAATCATGAAGTGATTGTCCTTATTGATAGTAGATGTACTCACAATTTCATAAGTGAAAAATAGCTACAAGATTGCAACTTCTTGTTGTACCAACTGAACCATTCAAAATAAAAGTGACAAATGGAGCTCCAGTGAAATGTCAAGGGCGGTTCGAACATGTCAATATGCTGCTCCAAGGTATTCCTTTTTTCTCTTGCATTTTATGCTTTGCCACTCATCGGGTTAGACTTAGTGTTAGGAGTTCAATGGTTGGAGCAATCAGGCACAATAGTATGTGATTAGAGCAAAATGACTATGGAATTCCAATGGGATAACAAAGCTTAGAAACTTCAACAGAAAGATGGTCCATCCATCCAAGCAGTGTCTGTGTAAGCTCTTTCAAAGGAATTGCGCCAAGGAAATGCAATGTTTGCTGTTTGTTTTCAAAATAAAATAGAAATGCCACAAGATGGGGTTCATCCGGACATGCAGCAATTATTGCAAGATTTTGGATATATCTTTCGAGAGCCGAACCAACTTCCTCCAACCAGAGAAATTGAGCATCGCATCACACCTAAAGAGGGAACCGAGCTCATTAATGTGAGACCCTACATATTATAGAGCTCTTAATGTTGTCACCATCAAGCACCGTGGTGAAGATGAACGCAAGTGCACGTTTCTATCATTGAACCAATTTCCTATATTTCAATGGTAAAATTATGATAATTCATTGATTGCTTAATCGAATCAATCTTAATATATGTATCTCCCGATCCTAGACACAAATCACTATGAATGTGATCCTAAGCTATTGCAATCTTTTTCCAAATCTATTGCTCCCTGTTACGTTACACAAAGATTAAGAAAATCAATTTCATAGGTGATCAAATTATGAAAAGCATTAATAACAAATTGCAATAATCAAACCTTTAAGTAAAAACGGGCATAAGAAATTAAACTGAGAAAATACCAATTAACCGATATTACATCAAGGGTTCGGTTAAAATCCTAGAATGAAAGGATTAGTTACTCATAATAACAGTAACAACAATAAAAATAATAAAAGCAAGCATCATGATAATGAAATAAGTAGAAGGAAGAATTGAAGAACAATGTGCGTGTCCTCCTTGCAACGCTGGTAGCTGGCTGTATTTTCAACGTTGTTAGCTTGTTTCTTGAGTAAGTGAAAAGTCCAGCTTGTGCGTTAATGTCAAGAGCAAAAACTAATGAAGAGTTGGCGTTGGTGCAATTAGAAAGTGAGTGAAGAGAGTTGGTTCGTAAAGAGGATGAATGGGAAGTGAAGCCTCCTTTCTAACGTATGTAACCCTTTGGCTATCCAGCGAGTCTTCTTTTATTGTCCAAATGAGAGTGGAATTGTCGTTGGTGCTCGGTGGGGAATGGAGATGAAGAGTAAGTGTTAAATTGTCCAATCAGTGGAGAGAGTTGAAAACTAATGAGTAAATGGACCCCTCCTCCTTTCTATCTCACGTGACTGCTTTTCCTTTTGTTTATGCTTGGTCAACAAAATCAGCTCCCTCTCTTTCTTGGCTTGTAACGTTGGTGGTTGGTGGGTCATTTGGTGGAGCCCCCTTTATAGCTTGTAGAGTGAGTAATGAAGTGAGTGCTTTAAAGGTAGGGCCTCCTTTTGTCTCTACAACGTTGATAGCTCTACCTTTTATTTAAAATCCACCAGCTGAAATCTTTCCTACTCCAATAGCTGCGCCGACCCTTGTGTGTGGATGGACTGTTCTCCTATTTTGTTGTGCTGATGAATTGCTTTGATTGAGTCATCCCTCGTCTGTAGCGTGTTGTCCCTTGCTGTTTTCTTCTGCGTAAGTCGTCAAACAACGCCACCTGTTCCATGTTTGCATGATCTACTCCTTTAATTGCTCCTTGATTTATTTAAGCTGCCTCCACACGTAATCCAGCCCTCCTCTCTTTCAAGTCCCATGTTGTTTTAATTTTTTTTGTCCAACCCTTGTAGCTTGCGTGAATGTTGAATTTGGAGTAAGTTTTCTTGTGATTTTCTTTAATTTGCTGTTGCTCATGCACTGTCTTCTCCATGTGTATTGAATGTAACGTGATTTGCTGTCCCTATTAGCTGATTCTCCTTGTGCAAACGCCGACTGCTGTCCTCTCAACATGATTTATTTTTATCCTTTTATACCATCAAGCTCACGTAAGTCTTCTTCTGCTGGTTGGTACGTGATCCACTTTTGTATTTTAGCTGATTTTTCTTCGTCGCGCCACCTATCTCCTTTGTGCTGCGTGAATATTTCTTCAATTTGCTGCTGGATTTGTCCCTTGCTAAGTTAATGATTATGGCTTGCGTGTTGACTCTATATGCGTTGCCTGCCCTCACATTAAAACCATCAGCTCCTATATGTGTGATTTGCATTTTCTGGTCACTTCCCTCTTATTTGCGTCACTGTCTTGTTTTCATATTTAATTTTTTGCATCTCCACATATAGGCGGCACACTCTAGCTGACTCAAAGCGTAATTCCCTCCACGCGTGCGCATCCTTGGCTTGTCTTGTGCGGTATTATTTGCTTGTCTTGATTTTATTCTCGCCTCTCTTCTCTACTGTGCGTTGGATGGGACAATTAAAGTCTGCCTTTTGCGTGATCACCAGCTGTCCTCCTCATTTGCATGCTGTTGTGCGTTGATCCTCCTGCTTCCTCTAAGACAATAATAATCAATGTATTTCTCCCAGCTAGCTTCATGTGTAACGTCTCCATTGCTTCTGACTCATTTTTGAAACTGACGCCACCTGTTCTTTTGTTTTTTTTAAATCCCAACGTTTTGTTCCGATGTTGAACTATTCTTTGATTAATTATTGTTGCAGTCCTTTACAACAAAAATCAAGTACAATTTCTACAAAGTAAACATGAACAATTATAAGTGCAAATTCAAGCGAACCAAGCAATTTAGCAAGAAATATATATATCACCCAATAATTAATCCAGAATTTAAAGAAAAATGCCATTAAATTTAATAAGAAAATGCATCCAACAAAGGCTTGCCAAAGTGAATACTCTTCTCTAATGAAGAATGAGACTTAGAAGCTAGTTCCCAAGCCACCTAATGCAAAACTGATTGAATGGAAGTGGATTTTTAAACTCAAGGATGGATTGACAGAAGCTGACCCTAAAACCTACAAGGCAAGACTAGTTGCAAAAGGTTTTAGGCAAAGGGAAGGGGTGGACTATAAGGAAATCTTTTCTCCAGTGGTCAAGTTTAAAACAGTAAGGATAATTCTGACTCTAGCAACATTGAATGATTGGGAAATACATCAGATGGATGTAAAGACAGCCTTCCTATATGGAAGACTAGAGGAAACCATCTACATGAAGCAACCCATTGGCTTCATAGATAGGCAGAAATCAGATCATGTGTGTTTGCTAGAGAAATCACTTTATGGCCTAAAGCAAGCCCCTAGGCAATGGAACAAGAAGTTCCATGAGGTGGTGACAGAATTGAGGTTCAAAAGGAGTGCCTATGATTACTGTCTATACTACAAGGATTTGGAGAAAGAGGAAGTGGTCTACATGCTGGTGTATGTTGATGATTTAATAATCACAGGAAAGCTGATGAAGAAAATTCAAGAAGTGAAAGATGCCTTGAAGAAGAGCTTTGACATGAAAGACCTAGGAAGAGCCAAGAAGCTACTAGGAATGCAAATCATAAGGAATGAAGCTAAAGGGAAACTATGGTTGATACAGAGGGACTACATTAGGAAAGTCCTATGCAAATTCAACATGGAAGACTCTAAACCTAGCCCTGCTCCAATTGCCACACACTTACAGCTGATAACTGCTAAGAGTCCAGCAACAGAAGCAGAGAGGGAACAAATGTGGAAATATCCTTATGATGTGGGTATAGGCTGCATTATGTACATTATGATTTGTACTAGACCTGACTTAGCACATGCAATCAACCTACTCAGCAGATTCATGTCTAATCCAGGTCTAGAACACTGGTCTGGTTTTAAAATAGTACTCAGATATCTGAAGGGGACCCTAAACCATGGTCTATGTTTCTCTAAGTCTAACCTAGAAATGCATAAACATGTGAAATTAAATGGCTATGTAGATGCAGATTATGCAGCAGACAAAGACACACGCAAATCTTTATCAGCATACTATTTTACACTATCAGGTAACACAGTAAGCTGGAAAGTGCAACAACAGGCAGTGGTGTCACTATCTACAACAGAAGCAAAATTTTACGCAATTACAGAAGGCCTAAAGGATCTAATATGGCTTAAAGGAATACTATCAGAAATAAAAATACAAACACAAGAGGCAGCTATACACACAGACAGTCAAAGTGCGATTTACCTCAGTAAGGACCCAGTCCTACACGAGAGGTCCAAGCACATAGATGCCCGACTCCACTTCATCAGAGACAAGGTCAACACCAGAGAAGTCAACCTGAAAAAAATAAAAGGAGAAGAAAACCTATCAGATTTTGGAACAAAAGTAGTTCCAATAAAGAAATTCATCTTCTGTAGAGAGTTTCTACAGATAAATGAAGCACCCTGAAAAAGGAAAGGAGGTTACCCGTCAATCGCACAACACTGGAAGAAAAAATTAGGGATTCAAATTTTTTAAGGTTTCGGGTTTCAGAAAACGACTACGAATCGAGAGATTGAGTGAGGGGTTTTGAAGAAGGAGGGAAGAATGTGACGAAAAGCACATGATTCTTCAAAAATCAACACTAAAGCACTAGAGATCTAAAGCTACAGAGAAGAGACGAAGAAGAAAGGAGGAAAAATGTCTAAGGCATGGAAAGCAGAGACTCTCGAAGATTCTGAAAACATGTCTGAAGACTTGAGTTAAGTTTGAATAACTTAAACTCAAGACACACGTGAAGCACAGTTCATAGCCACAAAACGCAGCATCTCATTAAGGCATTAAATGAAGTTTCTGATAAGAGCTATTAAAGAATGAAGACAAAGTCATTTAAAGAAAGCCACGTGGACAAGGCATGAGAATATGGACTAAGTCAAAGCTTATGGTTATCATCCAACGGTAGCTATTCATCCTCAACACTTATAAAAGGACAAAGTCCCAAAGCATTCGGCAGAAAAAATACCAATACAGTCTAGTCAATAGAGTTTATATGTTCTCGGTTTACAAGTGAGGAAATAATTGAGAGTGCTAGAGTACATTACAGTGAGTACTTGAGAGTTGATAGAACTCTTGCAGGTGTTTTGTAAACACCCAATCTCTTGTATTTTCTCCCTTGCTTGATCCTAATAATATCCAGTGTGTGTGATTGACCCTTGGACGTAGATAGCTTTGTGCTATCGAACCAAGTAAACCTTGTGTATTTTCTTTACTTTCTTGCAATCTTCCATCTCTGCAAAATCAGATCAAAACAATTGTCATTAGATCAGAAAGATTTTTACAGAAATATCACAAATATTTCTAACACAGCTTAAACAGTACAAAACATAGTATGTGTACATATAGCTGCTGAAAGCTTACACTGAGCGGGAAATGAAAAAGTGTTTGAAAACTTGAAAAACTAAGTTTGTTACGACAAGTATAACAACCGATAACTGAGTGTAGTATCGGTGCGTCCATTTTCCCCTGCATGCGTATGTATGGAATCAACACTGTGAACCAATAGTTGTCCTTTTAGCTTATCCTTAATGTAGGAGAAGCTTCTTGATTATGCATTTTTATATCTCATTCATTTCAATAAATTTTTTAACTAGCTCCTTCTCCCTCGATTCGAAGGTCAAAACAGCAACATTATAAAATTTATTTCAACTATATATGAATGTTGGAATAAACCTAGAATTCCGAAGAAACATGACAAAATAAAGAAACTGAACAGTCATAGTATAGAACTTGAGCTAAAGGAATAACATTTAGCAATTTCTTCTGGTGTAAGAGCCCCTGTTATGTCTTGCTTATTAGATAGAGTAAGTAGAGATGCTCTAGATAAACTCTGCCAATTAACCAGATGAATTAAAAAAGAATACAGATTCAAAGTAACAAATCTCTAACAATTACATAAAAGGAGAAACCTTGAGAAGACAATACCTCTTCTTTCAAAACATTTTCAAGTTCCATCTTGCAATCATCTAACCTCCTAAGATCAAAGCTGTCAACTACCCAAAACAAGCCATCAGTTTGCTCAAAGTAATTCCTCCAATACAATCTAATCGTTTTTTTGCCCCCAACATCCCATATGTTCAAGGTATACCTTTTTTTTTTATGTAAACTAGAGCTTGCATTAATCAAAGGTGGGGTAATAATCCCAAACTTGAACAGGGGCATACAAATAAGAGTGTCGAGCTAACTGGTAAGCTGCGACATTGTAGTGCCGACTAACCCAACGCACTGAAAAATCAGGGTGACGCTGGAGAATACTTAAACAATCGTCTATAATTTTACCAAAATCAGATAAGTCGTCCATAGGTGATTGAAGGGAGTAAAATACTTCCTGAGCATCCACTGAAATAGAGCATGGGCCTTGCAGGTGTTGATCAGCCCAAGACAAAAAAGATCTACAAGCAATAGCTTCTACTATCTTGGGCACAAAGACTCCATGGTGCAAACCTAAGATAGCAAACTCAATAGTTCCGGCTCTGCTTTTGACTATGGCTCCAGACCCACTTTTGTTCAGGTGGGGGAAGGTTGCTGCATCTACAAAGCAACTCCACTGCCATGAAGCTCCCGCAGGTGGAACTCTGACATTAGTGGCGGCCAACGTGGGAGAGGGGCTAGACCTGCAGGAATACATTTGTTTAATTATCTTTATACTTTAGTTTATGAGAATGACTACTTATTTTATAAGGAAGAAATACAACGTGTATTAGTCCTTTTACAATATATTAATGTGTAGTTTTATTAGAATAATGACTAAGAACAATTTAGAGATAACATATAAATACAATATAAATCTCATAATTATAATCTTATTATAATTTTATGTGTAATGTACATTTATCTCAAAACCTTTAACATATGCATTGAAATATGTATAAAATAAATAATGTCTTTAAATAATTATGTTACTAAAATACAACTAACTGATTAGTTATAGGGCATAAATCAACCTGTATAATTCGAAATCACTACATACATTTGAAGATTTACTTAATGCGCAGTAAAAAATTAGTAACTACAGGTTTCACTGATAAAAAAAGGTATAAGACGTAAAGCTCTTATATGGTTTAAGAAACTTTAGAAAACCCTTAAATCATTAAATGTTTTTAAAAGAATTTCTTGTGTTTTTCAAATTTCCATAAAAATCCTTCTCTTAAACTTCGTTAAAAAATAACAATGAAATAAATGAGACATGAATATCATATATGAACTAATCAAATGTTACTTAAATGATGATCCAATCTAATTAAATTTGAACCAAACTAATTAAAATTAACTCAAATTAATAATTTCTTTAAATTATTAAAGGTCAAGTTTGATTAACTCGAGTTGGGTTTAAGATCCTAGTTAGATAATCATATCAATGTCATTTGATTAGTTCATATATGATATCCATACCATGTGTATTTTATCATTAATTTTTTAACTACAGTCTAAGAGAAGAAGTTTTTATGAAAAATTAAAAAATAGGATTTTTTTGGAGAATTTTAAAGATGATAGAATTTTTGTAAGTCATAAGGGTGTCTTTTACCCTAAAAAAATTAGACATTACAATTATAAATATTTCATTCTTATAATTTATGCCAATTTGATCTATCCAAAGTCATCAAATATCATAATACTAGAATAATTGTTAATTAAGATAAAATGTAAATGATATGAGATTGGATCTTGGTGACTTAGAGGATGATAGATCAGAATTGAAGACATGTTGAACCTACAAATGTTAATTAGATTGACTTCGTTAATTGATTCTGAATCGATGGTTCATCCAAGTAACTTATTGAAACACGTATAACTCGAAAACTATTACACGTATTCAACAATTTACTCAATATACTTAAAAAGTAATTTTGGGTTCCATCCATACAAAAAGTAATGGTAGTCATAATAATTAGAATATCTCATTCTTATTAAGTTATGCCACTTTAATATGTTCAAGGTCATCAAAGTTCTAACTTGGTAATTTAAAACAAACAATATTTAGTATGGTAGAAAAATATGGAAACTTAATTATTGAACTGGACCATCAAATATGTAATAATTATAATTTCATAAAATTCAATATCACTTTTAATGAATCCGACAAGAACTTGAAGGATGACATGTACAGGATAGAGTGACAAAAGGATCTAAACTTCGAAATCAACGGATAAAATTTGATTTGATTCAATTTGAATCAAAGTTTAGATTAAATATAGAAAATTTAAATTTTAAATTTTGAGCGCTCAATTTGAACTATAATATACTTGAACCAAAACTTGAACAAAATTTTGAATGCCCAGTTCAACTCTAGACTTAGTTTGATCCGATACATCGTTACCCACAATTGCAAGTTCCCTGATATTAAAAAAAATCGTCTTAAATGTCTTCACATGGATGTAATTATACAATTTGATCATAAGTAGAAGTTGGTATCTCACAAGAATTTGTGGCTTTAACAAAACAAATGAAAGAGTCCTAGTGCAAAAAGGAATATTAAAATCAAAGTTATTTGTGGCGTTAATGGTTGGTTAGGGTAGGTCTTGTCCAAAAATTTATATTCGAGTTTAAGTTTGATATGTTCGAGTCAATTGACCGAACCAAATTTAATTAATTTTTTAATTTAAAATTTAAAGATGATGTTATTTTATTTTATATTTTTCAATTTCAAGTTGAGTTGGACCAAATAACTTGAACTCAACCTCAAATAACTTTTGGGTTGGTATTCATGTTGAGAAATGAAGATGAAAACAAAACAAAAAAATTGCAGAGAAAAAATTAGTAGTAATTATGCCGTAAGGCCAAAAGTTGCTATGATACCGTAAAAGATATGAAAGTATAATTACATAGATAGAGAAAGTAAAAATATGAAAGTATATCAATTACAGGCTGTCAAATAAAGAGAAAAGAGAAAACTAAATCATATTCCTAATTACAATAGTCTGCTGTGATTTGTTACCCTAATAGTAGCGCATCAGCCCTGCGGCGAAGCCTGTTGCCTAATTTTTTTTTTCTTTGAATGCCTGTTGATTTTTTTGCCAATAGAGACATGAGGTATGTGAGAGAGTTTGTGTTTACCTATCTGTTTTTCAAGATCATGGCAGCTCGTTATATCCAATTGCTGGAGTCTGGTGATTGATGGCGACAGTAGATAGTATGGGAATGTCTTCAACCTTGGGCAACCGTATATACAGAGCTTTTCAAGACATGGCATGACCGTCATTGTTGTGTTCTTCTTTTGATCATCTTTATTAATTCTCTTCGTCAACCACTCATCATCCCACACTTCCCATGCCAAAAAGTCAAAGAACTTAAGTGTTTTCAGTCTTGGAAATGCCACGAATGATTTTGATGGATCTTCTTCTTCTTCGTCTTCTATTCCCATAAATTCAACACCCATTCTTTGCACTTTCATATCTCGCAAGGTTAGCATTTCGAGGCATGGCAACCTTCCCAATGGAGGCAATTCCTTACAATTTTTGCAATTATAAATGGTAAGGTCCTTCAGCAGACTCAACTTCATTATCCAACTTGGGAACAATTTGTTGCCTCCGTAATTTCTTATGTTCAACATCTCCACATCTGAAGGTGGCTCTAAAGCTTCAAGTAACTCTTGCTCATCTTCCACTTGATGATCTCCTTCTCCTTCAAAATCCAAACCCAAATGGGAAATGTTTTTCTTCTTTTTGAGTTGTAATGCTCTGACCTCTTCTATCTTTCTTATATTTCTCAACCTGTGTATGCACAAAGCCCTAAGATTATTTAACTTCCCCATATCAGCAGCAGACGCTCCATCCTCGTGCACACTCAAGTAAAAGTTCAATTCTTTGAGACGCCAGAGATTTCCTATACCTTTGGGAAGGTATTTTATTTTACTACAACGATAAATATTCAGGTACATCAAATTGACTAGTTGTCCAATCGTTTGAGGCAATTCAACCAGATTCTTGCAATACTTAAGAATCAGTGTCTGCAGATAGTAGCATTCACACAAGCTCTTGGGCAACTTCTGTAGCTCAACATTACCGGCCAAGTTAAGCCACCTGAGATGAACTAATCTACCGATTGAAGATGGAACTTCTTTAACGCCACAATGGTCAAGGTCTAACGTTCTCAAACAAGTCAAACCATTAAATATACCCTCAAGAGCAACAACAGATAATGATGATTCAAACTTGAGGAATTCAATCTTCAAAGTTCGAAGTTTTTTCAAACTATAGACAAATTCAGGAAATGGAACACCTTTTGCAATTACCGTAGTTAAATGATGGAGATCTGCAGATACAGAACTTTGGGCGGGCTCTATCTCATTTAAGAACTCCATAACCGAGCACTCATTTTTTGTAAATTCTTGGGCTAAATCACTCACCATGTCATGCAATGAACAACTGTCATCATCGATGGCTGCCGTTTGGAACAAAGAACGTGCAACTAAGTTTTTGAAATAAGTCTCACCAATCATCTCTAAATCATCATCTTCTTCTTTCCCCCTTAAATAACCTTGACTCATCCACATGCCAATCAATCCACTTTTTTCTATAAGTCGATCTTTTGGGAAAATAGCACAGTATGAGAAACAACTTTTCAATGGTGATGGCAAATCATAATAGCTAAGCTTCAAAGGATCCAAAATATCATCACCTACCCATTCCTTTCTTTCCAAGACCCTCAGCCACTCCTTTTCAGTTTTCTTAAAGCGTAGGAGGCCTCCTATAGTAGTAGCTGTAAGAGGCAAACCGTTGCATTTATTTGCAATTCTCTTCCCAGTAGTCTCCAACTTTTCACGCTCCTCTTCAACAAGTGCAATTTCACTAATTATTGACCAACATTGCTCCCATCTCAAAATCCCTATTCTGTGGATACTCTTACCCTTGCACCCCATGACTGATGCAACACT
>JANKOE010361099.1:0-13832 GCA_026284465.1 Erythroxylum citrifolium | reverse complement strand
TTTAGTTGTAATTTTAATAAAATCCAAGGATATGAAAAATAAGATTTTTCATATAAAAGGAAAAATTAGAAAAATGGATGCTAGCACTTCTTACGATTTTTCCTCTTAAATTCGATTTGAGTTCTCTCTGAATAAATCTATGGATACCTTTAGAAACTGGACGATTGAACGGCTCATGGAATTGACAGTTTCGAAGAAACGAAAAATTGTAACAAGAAATCGGAAAAGGTTAGTATAATTTTGTCAATTTCTTGTTTTATGTTTCTAATTTAATTATGTTAAAGTTGGTTCTGTGAAAAAAAATATATATTATTTCTGCTGCGTTTAGATTTGATCTTGCGTAATTTTTCCAACAATATGTGAAGAGGGAAATAAAGAAAGATCTAACTTCACGTCACATTTAAGAGTAATGGTTTTTCTCTTTTTATCCCTTTCTTATTTATTTCTTTTCCTTTTTACAAGTACTTGTGTTTTCTCGAGTAAAATTTTTATTTTTAATTAAAAAATTCATCCTCTTAAATTTTAATTACAGAATAATGACCAAATTTCAATTACACGCCATATAAACATTAATAGACTAATAAATTATAGTTGAAATGATAATTTAATTTAATTTTTAAATTTGACTTAACTTAAATTAAATTGGTTAATAATTTAAAATGATTGTAATAAATTATTAATTTCTATCAAATTTAACTAATTTGAGATAAATTTAAAAGTTGAGTTATATCATCGTATAAGTAGCATTTGATTAGTTTATATATAATATTTATGTCACATGTATTTTAACATTATTTTTTAATTGAAATTTAAAAAAAGGGATTGTTTTAAAAAAATTATTTGAGTGTTGTAGAAGAAATTAATGCAAATGCTTTGGATGAAAACGTAGTTAATGAGTCTGTAGATATCGTTAGAGAATTTAAAACTTTTGACGATGATGAGATACAACCTCCTTTAAAAGTATACTTTTGATTTTTATTATTTTTAAGCTTTATATTAAACTCAAATTTAGTTTGAATTATTAGATTTGATTTGTTATGAATTCATTATATAATAATAGACATTTGTGTATTTTATTTAAATAAAATGTTTTATTTTTGCTTACTCTTATAATTTGTACAGTTTTTTTATTACATGTCAATTTTTATAGTAGTTTAACACTAATTGAACTTTAAAATCTTAAACCTTTCTTCTTATTGGCTCAATGTTTGGTCTGGTTCTTAAAGCATTAGTATTTAGTAGCTATGTCACATCATCCAAAATAATATTTTAACATGATTTACACAAAATTAAAAAAGTTAATTTTTAAATTAAAAAAAAAACTTAAAAGATTAAACATTTTTAGATATATCATTCAGATGAGAATATGCAAGAATCTTAACTGTTAAAATTTTAAAATATTTACAATGATAAGGGTAGGGATGGTAATAAATTCTAAACCAAGCCTGCGTAATTGATTTAGCTCAGCCTGAAATTATTTAATCAGATTTTGGTTTGATTCAAATTTTTTTAATTTCAGGTCGAGTTTTGATATCAAGCTACCCGAGTTTAGTTTAATCGATTTTCAGATCGATCCCATATTTGAACAAAAATTTTTGGGACAGGCTTAGACTTGGGCAAATCCAAGTGAGCCTGCTATTGTCATCCATATCTATGGATAAGGAAAATGGTATTTCCCTTTTTTTATTTCCTTCTTAAACAAAAATTTTGTTAAATTGTTCTTTTAAAATTTTCATATGAATGTTATACATTTTTATTGTTATTTTTACTTTTGTTATAATTTGATTTACTATTTACGAAATACATATTATTCAATAATTATTACTAATATAACTAAATTAAAAAAATTTAGAAAAACATTCAGTTGTATTTGCATCGCATTTCTTGGATCTCAAAATTGATTAATTATTTTCAAAAAACATGTTCTTGGTACATAAATTATATGCTCGTAAATTACCAATATGTAATATGTTTGTCATAAAGGCACATAGTATCTTCTTCTTTGACTATCAATATTATTTAGCAAAATAAAACAAATTAAAAAAAGATCAATATACAATAAAAATACAAACAGAGACTTTTACATATTTGCGACAGAACATCGTGGAACAGAAACATAAGACCACCAAGGCCGGTGGCTGAAAAGAAAGTGATGGGTCATCTTTTGGCATTGCCAAAGAAAAACTTTACCGTACGTTTCAAAGTATTTTTATTTATACATCATGAATTTAGGGAGGCCACTTTCGTGAGAGTTCCACATTCTGGACCTCAACATATTCATAGACTTTGACTATGTGCTTCAACCCAAAATTTGTGAATGGTCAGACTGACTGTTGCAAGACTTTCACCTGATCTCTTAAGATATCATACAAAGTGAAAAATCCATGTCAACGTAGACCGTAGAGTGCAATGCAGTGCGTGGAAAATTGCTTGATCCTGACAGGTACCCTCTTGACAAGGCTCCGGTGAAAAGTCGAATGGAAATTTTCAAGGGACGTTGGTTCGTACGAGGAAACAGGAATAGTAATAGAAATAAAAATGACAGCGATTGGTCACTTTTTGGCATTGCTAAAAATCTCATGTTAAGAGAAGGTGACTAGAATTCTTTTCTTCCTGTTTTGCACCGTTCCATAGCATAAACTCCATAGCTAACAGTACTTGCAGAAACAATATTATTCATCTTGAAGGTCAAGGCATGAAGTTTTCTGGGATACTGTGGCTTCTTTTTTTGTGGCAAATTCTGCAACTCCAGCTTTCACTGTCATTGGACAGGGGAAATGAGACAGATAGATTGTCCCTTCTAGCTTTTAAAGCTCAAATTTCAGGTGATCCTCTGGGAATACTCAGTTCCTGGAATGAATCCAACCACTTTTGCAAGTGGTCGGGTGTCATTTGTGGAAGCAAACGCCAGAGAGTCGTCAAACTTGACCTGCATGACAGCCAGCTTGTTGGCATCCTAGCTCCGCACATCGGAAACTTAACTTTTCTGAAATCAGTCAAGCTGTACAAGAACAGCTTAAGCCACCGAATCCCTCCGGAATTGGGCTATCTATTCCGCGTTCAAAGGTTGAACCTCAGCGAAAACATGTTCGTCGGTGATATTCCGATCAACATCTCAAATTGTTCTAGCCTAGTCGTCTTTGATGTAGGCTATAATAATTTGACAGGCAAAATCCCTGCAGAATTCGGATCCCTAACGAAGCTGCAGACACTTATTTTGGTGAGAAATAATCTAGCTGGTACTATACCTCCATCTCTGGGAAATCTTTCTTATCTTGAGAGCTTATACGGGACGAGGAATAATTTGCATGGAGCGATTCCATTTAGCATTGGACGCTTAGAAAGATTAAAATATTTGTACTTCTGTTCCAATAATCTGAACGGTACGATTCCTCCCTCCATTTTCAATCTATCTTCTCTTCGGCATCTGTCTCTGCCCCTTAATCAACTTCATGGGAACCTACCAACCGACCTAGGAAACACTCTTCCTCACCTTGAAAATCTAAACATTTACGAAAATCTGTTCAGTGGAATCATTCCTCCAACAATTTCAAATGCCTCAAGCCTTTTTCGACTTAGTGTTGGAATGAACAAGTTCACTGGAAAAGTACCGTCTCTTGCTAAACAGCCAAAACTACAGATGTTGTTAGTGGATGGTAATAGCCTTGGGAATAGAGAAGAGGATGACCTCGGTTTTCTCAACTCCTTGGCGAACTGTACGGATTTAAGGACCTTGGGTATAAGTGGCAACAATTTTGGGGGGATGATGCCTGCAACAATAAGCAATTTCACTAAGCTTGAATATATAGGATTTGGAAGAAACGAAATACGAGGAAGAATCCCACCTGACATCGGAAATCTCATCCACCTGACGACTTTGAGTTTGGAGACGAATCATTTAACTGGCACCATACCAGGTTCCATTGGTAAGTTGCAAAATTTAGGCGACATGTACCTCCAGGGAAACGAACTATCTGGGAGCATCCCATCGACTATGGGGAACATGACAACGTTATCCGCTATTAATTTAAGTAGGAATAATTTACAGGGAAGCATTCCTTCAAGTCTTGGAGATTGCCAAAAAGTATTATCCATGGATCTTTCTCGGAACAACCTAAGCGGTTCCATACCCAAGGAAGTGTTCCAAATTTCGTCCTTAACAAAGTATTTAGTTCTATCAGACAATGAGCTTGCAGGTTCCCTCCCCACGGAAGTGGGTCAGTTGGTGATGCTTGGCGCTTTGAATGTTTCAAACAACCAATTGTCGGGTGAAATTCCTGGAAGTCTTGGCAGTTGTACAAGCTTGGAGTATATGTCCCTGGCTGGCAACTTTCTTGAGGGGACCATTCCCAAGTCTTTAAGTTCTTTGAGAGCTATTCAAGGTCTTGATCTCTCTCACAACCACCTTTCTGGCCAAATCCCAGAGTACTTGGCAGAACTGAAGTTGCTGGAATCCTTAGACTTGTCGTTTAATGACTTTGAAGGCGAGGTGCCTCTCAAAGGAGTATTCGCCAATCAAAGCCAAGTCCAAATTATGGGAAACAGTAAACTATGCGGAGGAACACCTCAACTAAACCTGTCAAGATGTAGTTCCAGTGAGTTAACAAAGAAATGTAAGTTGATCGTTGCGATTGTTTGCCCGCTTCTGGGAGTAATCTCGACGACCTTATTATTGACATTCCTTTGCTTCAGAGCAAGAAAAACCAAAAAAGCTCAAGGATGTAATTTCATAAGCCCCTTTTGGCAAGTAAGCTTTGAAGATCTTAGTAAGGGAACTGATGGATTCTCTTCAGCCAATTCGATTGGTGCAGGTGGTTTTGGCTCTGTGTACTATGGCATTCTTGAACGAAATGAAGCTCCCATCGCTGTGAAAGTGTTTAACCTTTTAACCAAAGGAGCTTCTAAGAGTTTTATGGCAGAGTGTGAAGCCTTGAAAAACGTCAGGCATCGAAATCTTGTGAAAATACTAACAGCATGTTCGAGCGTCGATTTTCAAGGTAACGATTTTAAAGCCTTGGTGTATGAATACATGGTTAACGGTAGTCTAGAAAGGTGGCTGCACCCCATTGATGAACCAGAAGAGGTACAGGGACCAAGAACTTTGAATCTTCTGCAGAGGTTAAGTATTGCAATAGATGTGGCTAGTGCGCTTGACTATCTGCACCATGACTGTGAACCGCCCATTGTTCACTGTGATCTAAAACCAAGCAATGTTCTTTTAGATGGTGACTTGGTTGCTCGTGTGGGAGATTTTGGATTAGCTAGATTCCTTCTAAATACTTCCAATCAATTATCTTCCGAGCAGAGCATCTCCCTTGGCATAAAAGGAACCATTGGTTATGCACCTCCAGGTAATGTTACATGAATCCTGTTGCTTTTCTTAGCTTTTGATTGCCGTAATTGATAACATTCTTACAAAATCTGTGTAATGAACTACAGAGTATGGAATGGGGAGTGAGGTGACAACTTATGGTGATACATACAGCTATGGAATCCTACTATTGGAGATGTTTACAGGAAAGAGACCAACTGATAACATGTTTAGAGACGGACTGAATCTTCACAACTTTTCTAAATCAGCCCTGACGAGGCATGTGTTAGAAATTATGGACCCTTCACTTCTAGCTGAAAATGAGGAAACAAGCTGCATTGATGCCCATTCTGGGATGGCTCATCCTGTAACCCGCGAATCTCTGGAGGCTTTGATGTCAGTTGTGAAGATTGGAGTGGCCTGTTCTGAAGAAATTCCGAGAAAACGAATGGACATGGGCACTGTGGTAGTCGAATTGCGAAGGATCAGAGACATTCTTTCAGGAACTTAGACGGCAGCCGAGACGAAGAACACCTCACCCTCAAATAATGTAAAATAAAATAAATTTGTGACAAGTTTTTATATATAATGATATATATATACAGACTTTAGATTTGTGTGCATAATTATATGTATAAACTATATTGTTTACATATATATATCATGTAATTATTTTATTATAAGCATTAGCGAATACGAATGATAATTAACTGGTCGACTCTATCAATTTTTTAAAAATTAAAAATATAAAATAATATTTTTTAATTAAATTCTGATTCTAGAATACTCAAATTTAGGGCTGTTAAAATCCAACTCTTCTGAGTTGTTTTGCTTTTAAAAAATTAGACCTTAACTCAAAGGGTGTGGTTCAGTGGCAGGGACTCATCCATCCTTAACCAAAGGTCAGGGGTTTGATTCTTGACTTTGAGTATGGAGCAATTTTAAATCCTTGGGCCAGTTGTCCCATCCTATGAGGTGCCTACAAACCAGCGAGGGGAACCCCTTGACTTTGGGTATGGAGCAGCTTTAAATCCTTGGAACAGCTTTAAATCCTTGGGCCAGCTGTCCCATCCTGTGAGCCTGTGAGGTGCCTACAAACTAGCGAGGGGATTAGTTACTGAGTCCGCCAATGGATACCATGATCTAAGACAAAAAAAAAAAGACCTTAAGTTAAGCCTAGACAAATTCATTAAAAACACTTATTAAGGTCCACACACCGAGCCATCCTTTTTAGCCTCGGATTAGATATGTGCAAACAGAATAGGATGCGGTGCTAGGTAAGTTGGATCGGCTGTAAGCCTATAACTGAGATGAGATTACAACAGCTCACTTGTGGCTTCCAAGAGGCTCGCTTCCATCGTTTATTACGTGGTTAAGAAGGTAGAAATGATTCTAAATTTTGATTTATGTCGCATCATTATTAATGCGATAAAAATTTATAATATTTAATATTATTCTAAGTTTACTTTATAAAATTATTTGATCTATGGCTCCTGTCTAACTATAGAGCTTTTGCAGATCGATCTACTTCTACCTCTACTGCCATCCTCGCCGCAGCCGAAGTTTATAATTTGTCTGTAGACTTATGTGGTGGTCAGCGAGTTTAGGTTTCTTCACATAGGGAGTTGAACCAGAAGACCCAGCACCACCGCCAACACCGGCAGTTGTAACGAGCTGACGCTCTCAATGCTGTGCTCTTTAAGTGAGTAAAACAATCAAAACCTCAACTTTTGCAGCAAGGTTTACAGTCTATGACTACAATCATTTTTTTTGTTACGAAGGACTAGGAAAAAAACAAACAAACCCCACACAAAACAAAAAAACCTCATTAGCTCAGTGTTCTGCGGTATAAAGCTCCTTGCATGTTTCGGTGGATGAACTCCATAACGATCATCGGAGGCTCCTGAACTATAGGCATTCCTGGGCTTGATAAGAAGACTAGAGAAGTTAGGCTATCGACATATTGGTTCCCTTCTCGATAGACATGTTGAAATTGCACCTCCCGTGCTCGGTATATTAACCCACGGGTACCTGACATCAAAAAATTTTCCTCAGACAATACTAAATTAGATGAAGAAAGAATGTTAATAACCTCTAATGAATCCACTTCGACGACAATTCGTCGATAGCCAAGCTCCCATGCTAGTGCGAGAATCAAATGAGCTCCCCAAAATTCGGCAGCCAAAGGCGAGCCCCCTCCATTGCTCTGCAGGAATCCACCACACCACTGACTTTGACAGTCCCTAATTAAGCCTCCAGCAGTAGCAAGGTTTGACCCTTGTTTAACCATACCATCTGTATTCAATTTGACTCATCCCTCCGTCGGTTTGGTCCATCCAACTAAGTTACCCAAAGGCAATCTATGTGTCTTAAACACGCGGCTTTCCACAGCTCTTGCCCTTACTATCCAATCAACGTAATCCATAACGACTCTAGTTCCTTCTTCTGGCTAAACAAAGTCAGCCTAAAAAAGGTTTTTGTTTCTTCATTGCCATAAAAACCAGCAGGCAATGCCATAGATTGTAGCCCACTCCACCTACTTCACTTGTGACTGCTTCATAAGGTTGGATTTCACCCACCTGTTGAAAAAACTCATATTAACCACATCGAGAGGAAATTTGCACAAGAGGATTTCACTCTAGGACAATCCCGTATTGCATGCAAAGTTGACTCTTCTTGACCATAGAAGTGACAACTGCTATCCATTGTTATATGGCGAGCCACTCGTTGTTGATTGGTCAGCAGTTTTCTCTTAGCCAGTAGCCAAAGGAAAGACTTAATCCGCTGAGGCCCTGTCCATTTCCAGATTAACTCCCATAGCCTATTATAAACGTTCGTGGTACTATCTTCGATTAAGTCATAAGCTGACGCCACCCCGTGTTTTGTTTGTCCCCACACCATTTTGTCTTCTGCCATGCCTACTATATTAGGACGGATTGCCGCAATATCCATACATACTGTGGACGGGAGATATTGTTGGAACATATTCCAGTGCCAGGTACTGACTTCATTAGCGTAGAGAATGCTATCAAGAATTTGAGATGTCGCCATGAAAATTAATGGACCCCAGACATCCACCCAATTATCCAGCCAAAAAAAATACACCTCTCATTACCCAAGATTCTATTTTAAACCTTGGTGTACAAAATGCTATGTTGTAGATATCCCCCTCCAAATTACCGATGCCCCTTTCCTATCTAGCGTTTGAGGGATATGATCTGCATCTAATCGATATTTGGCCCTCAGGATCTGGACCTATAAGGCTGTGGATTTAGTAATCAAATCCCAGCCTAACTTTGTAAGTAACGCATCATTGGAAGAACGAATGCGTTTAATGCTCAGGCCCCCTACATTTTTTGGTTGACACACTGTTGCCCAGTTAACTAAATGCATTTTCCGCTAATTTTCAGTTGAACCCCATATAAAGTCCTTCATTATTTTCTCCAAATCATTGCATAGTTGCCGCGGGAGTCTCACCGTTTGCATCATGAATATTGGGAGCGACGAAATTACTGATTGGGTTAAAGTAACACGCCCTGCTAGAGACAAAACCATTGCACGCCATCCTGTAAGCTTTTTTTGTGCTTTATCTATGATGTATTGATAAGTATTTCTCGTTGTACGCTCATGAGTCAACGAAACTCCTAAATATTTTCCAAGATTGTTCGTATATGTAATTTGCAGGGCTTGACTGAGACGACTCGCTTTTTCTCAAGAAACGTTCTTGGAGAAAAAATCCGAGTTTTAGCAGTACTAACTTTTTGTCCTGAGGCTTTGCAAAAAGACTCCAAAGTCCTTGCTATCACCTGCGCCTGCAATTCCGTACAAAGAAAAGATGGGATATGGGAGGTCCCGTATGACTCAGCTTTATCAATTTCCAATGCCCGTGACCCACCTCCTTCGATATAAGGTGACCTAGTCGTTCCATGCACATCACAAAAAGATAAGGTGAGAGCAGATCTCCTTATCGAATACCCCTCGAAGGATTAAAGGGATCAGAAAAGGTGCCATGCCAAGCAACTTGCATTGACATCGTAGTCGCATACTTTATAATGAAACTGATTAAATTATTCGAGAACTCAATGTCTGTTAAAGTGTTTTGAATAATATCCCAACGAAGCTGGTCGTATGCTTTTTCCAAATCCACTTTGATAGCAAGATACTTTGTTTTCCCCTTCTTCTTTTGCATCGAATGAATTACCTCCTGAGCGATAATAATATTATCTGTTATATAACTGCTAGGTATAAAACTGCATTGGTTCGCCTCCACGAGGTGATCAAGGTGGGCTTTCAAGCGATTCACAATAACTTTAGAAATAATCTTGTAAAGCATTGTATATAGGCTAATTAGTCGAAACTGAGAGATATTTTTTGAAGAGCGAATTTTGGGGATCAATACCAGTATGGTTTGATTCATTTCTCGCTCCTAGCGTTCTAGACGGAATACTTCTTGAATAAACACCACCACTTCTGGCCCAACCTTACCCTATTGATTTTGAAAAAATAACGCATTGAAACCATCTACTGCAGGGCTTTATTGGGATTCATATCAAAAACTTGATTTCGGTTTCATGGACTGGAAGGGATAGGTCATAAACTCTTTCCACCGATAGCAAAGGAAAAGCTCTTGAAATCGAAAACTGATAATTATTCCCATCTTCAATAGTATACAGCTGGAAAAAAAACATCTTTGCTAAAAGTCGCAGTGGCTCTGGATTAGATATCATTAACCCATTGAAATCAATGAGCCTCTCTATCTTCATTTTCTTTCTTTTGGATAGAGTGATAGTGTAATAATAGTTGGTATTACGATTACCCTTCGATATCCATTCATATTGGGCTTGCTGGTGTTAAAAAAGTTCCTCCTGACACAGCACCTGCATCAGTTCTCTACTCAACTTTTCCTCTAAAGCTAAAAGAGAATCCAAATTACCGACCTCCATTGCCCTCTTAATACCCTCCAACCGGGCTAAAAGTCTTTTTTCCGATGGAAAATATTACCAAAGACTAACTTACTCCATCTCATAAGGTGGTTGGAGAATTGGGCTAAAGACTTACTCAATGTCTCCTCCGCTAGTAGCCAATGCTCTACTACCACATCGTCAAAACCTGCATGTGTTAGCCAAGCATTTTGGAATCGAAACACTGGTAACCCTGTTACTCTTAGTTTTGGTCTTTTTAAGTGGATCAATAAAGGCCTATGGTCTGAACCAAGAACGGGTATATGATGATTCACTATTTGAGGAAATTCCTTCAGCGAAGACGTAGAACCAAGCACTAGTGCTATCCAGTCTAGCTTATACCGTTCCTCTCCACCAAGTAAACTTCGATCCAACAAAACCCAAATCATGTAGTCCACACCCATACACCCATTCCCTAAACTGTTTATTCATTACCCGTGCTGATGTGGCTCCACCCCTTTTATCCGAAAGCTCTATTTTAGCATTAAAACGCCCTTCAACAAGCCAGGGTTTGTGAATATAACATCCTACCCATCTTTAAAAAGGCCAGAGAATGGTTTGAGAAGAAAATTGAGGGCTAGCGTAAATTGCAGTAAAATCGAAAGAGCAAGAACCTTACTTGATGGCGGTATGAATAAAATGACGATGAGCTATTACTACTAAGATATCAAAATCTTCCATCCATAACATCCATATCCCTCTAGAAAAACCTTCGGCTTTTACTCAAAACGAATAATCAAAACCTAATGTAAGAACTACTTCGTTAGCCCGTGGTCCACTAATTCGGGTTTCCATCAAAACCAAAGTACTAGGTTTGCAATTACGAATGTAATTACACAGTATGGCATGGAAACAAGTCCCCCCTTCCCCTTAACAATTGTAAATTAAGATCGACATAAGGAAATAAAAGTGTGAACAGGCTACTATAAATATGAGTGTAAGCTGTACTTCCTGCGTGGTCTTCCTTATTTCCACCTCCCTGTGCCTGCGTCACAGGCACCTCGTTGTGGCCCTATTCATTTATGGCTTCCAGCAAACCCCACCCTCCTGCTAAATGGTTTGGAGATTCAGCGGGAGGAAGTGCGGTTATACCCCTGACCTTGCAGACCTCCTCGGGTTCTTCTACTCCTTCCGTTAGGTGGAGTCGCTCCCCAACAAACTGCTCCCTTTCCACAATAGCGTGACTGTCACAGACCATTTTAGTATGAGAGTTGATTTCAACCGCTAAATGTTTATCCATTGTTGTGGGCTGGAGTTGTACTTGAGGGAAAATATCTGATCCCTTCTCTTTGTAAACGTTGGCCTGCGAGCGTTCCCCTCTGGCTTGTTGCAGTGTGGTTACCAATTTTCCTTTTGATCCATTCCTTGAATTCCTTTTAGGTCCAGTAAACGTAGATGCCAGCTTATGAATCTTTTGCTTACCTTCCAACTAAGTCTGCCAGTTTAAAACGTTGTCCGAACTTGAGAGCAATGCAAGTTTGTGTTGTCTCTGTCTGGCCTGTATGCTCTTCTCCCATGAGCTCCTTGTCTGTCAGAAGTGAAAGCCTCGAGCCTCCCATTTGATTAGCCTCCCTATGATTGCATGTATCTCTCTGTTCCTGTCGCTTCATTGAAATTCGTGAAGCTTTTTGTTGAACCTGGATCCAGGGTCCATAGCTGTTGGTGCTCACATCTGGCTGTTGCCCAATTGTTGCAACAGTCGTAGCTCTCCTCCCTGACGCCCCTTCACGCTCACCGGAGATCGGATTATGGAGTTCAGGTTGAGCATGTTGCCTCTTTGGATAAACACTGGAGTCATATCCCACAATTGAAATAGATTTATGGTAGCCCTTCATATGCCACCAGTAACGTCTCGCCATCAATCTCCACGCTTGTACGTAACAAAATACTTAAGTCAATGTCAATGGCGACTCGCGCAAATTTACCCCACTGAGCTTGCATGATTGCTTCATCGATCTTGAATGTGTTCCCCGCCAGGTTCCCTAGCGCTGCTAGGATCATTGGGTGATAACATGCAATGGATAATTTCGGGAACCAAATCCATACCACAGCTCTGGTGATTTGTCCTTGCGATAGTCGAAAGTTCGGCAACCAAAGTTGAACGGAGAGAGCTTAACCTAATATTACCCACGGTCCATTAGTCAAAGCATTAAGGAAATATTCTTCTTCAATGAAATTTACGAGGAAGTAGCCGTAGTCGTAGTCTAGATCTACGATCTTCATAGGGCCTCGCGGATTCAACATATTCTTCAACTGGGAGCATAAAATCCGATACCCAATATGTCTACCAAGCAGTTTCACGACGACTGCTTTTTCCCATTGTTTATCCAGTTTCGCTTTGAAATTATGGGATAATGTAATGCCCCCTAACTCCCCAGACATTTGCGTGATATCGCGTTCTTTTATCTCTACTGGATCATCGTTAGGCCATGCAATTTCCTCGAGTGTTATGTCCATCATCGATTCCCCTAACACTGCAGCGCTATAAGACAGTTTGGGACGCGATGGTGGTTTTTCCTCTCGTTTGCGGGTACGCACTTTTTTGGAGAGATGCCCCTCTTGGTCGAGGGATTCCATGTCAAATCCCCTAACACTACAATCTTTCTTATCATGGTTTCCACAATCTTGACACGTTGTTGGGCCCGAAGAACCTAAATTGCTAGCAACGCCTGGAACAGAAAAGAAGTTAAACGGTGACTCGTTAAAAATCTACTGGATGACCAATGAAATGAAATAAGTATTATTTAATTTAATTTATTTTTAAATTTTTTTAGCAATAATGTAATTTTAATGTTTCTTTTGAAAATATAAATTTAGAATGATAAAAAATAACCAATAAAAAGATAAAAAAAATTATTAGTCCCAAGTAACAACATTATTATTATTACTACTAATTTTCTTTTTCTTCTTCTTGTTATTATTATTATTATTATTGTAATTTTTTCTTCTTATTAATAATTTCCCAAGCTCATATTAAATCCATTAACTGGGAATATGCCTGAGCAATTTCAAATGACAGAATATTCTATATACAAAATAAAAAAGTGGGTGGTAACTTGGCTAAAGGGAAAACCTATTGCACTTCAATTGTAACTTAATGTCTGAGATGGAACAATCTTAAAGATTGTGCCAAACACAAAGACCAAAGCCACGTTTCAGAAATTATTACCTAATTTTGCAGAGGTTTTCCAGCAATACTCATAAGCTTTTGAATTACTTTAAAAACCTGTGTTAGTTCAATAAAATTGTCATGGCAAACATAATAGTTAAGCTCTCAAACGTAGAGAAACAGTTTGCCCTACCGCCCTTGCTTCCATTACCTATATCTTCACCCATACACCATTCATCCTCATTAAGTAATTCTTCATCCCAAACTTTTAATTCGTTCCCTAATTCTTTGTCAAAATCTATTCGGACCACAAAGCTCGTCGCTGATTGATGGTGCGTCAAACCGATCAAAAATAAATTCCTACTCTAAAATACTAAAACGAGTAAAGCAGTGAGTAGGGTCGAACCACAGAGACCGATGAAGTAATTATCTATTTGTGCGAAATCGAAAA
>JANKOE010360804.1:0-13864 GCA_026284465.1 Erythroxylum citrifolium | reverse complement strand
TATTAATCAAAATTAATAATCACAAAACTAAAGTGTTCAATCTATTACATAACGATTGGGTCATGGGCATAATTCCACCAATAATGAGAAAGAAGGGCTATCCAACTCTACATAGGAACTAAATTTCAAAAAACTCTACATAGGAAAATGTCTTCTAAATCTGAACCAAGTGTTGCCACCTACCGAACTACTATTCCACTAACGAATTTCAATGATAGATTAACGGATATGCATCTATATCAGTTGAGCCTCACATCTTAAGTTGTCAAAGATGCCTCCTGGGAATATGGACCACAAATACGAGACAACTACTGGAGAACAGAGATAGACGAACGATAAAGTTTCCAGAAATTAGATGACATAAAGTGGTGAGAAGTGATGAAATCTGAAAATGTGAGAGGTCATGTAAATTTAAAGAAATCTGCTATAGAAATTTTAAAAGGTATAGGCCCTTGTGAAGGAAAAAAAAACTTAGCCTCTTCAGACTTTACTTTTTCCAGGAATTGAAGTATCTAAGAATTGAGAATCAAAATTATGTATTTAGGAACATAATCAACCAACTAAACTGTCATGAGAAGAGTATTTATTTGACTCCGAAACAACATTGGTTAAAAAAATTTCCACTAACAGAATGCTCAAAATAGACTCCGCTTGCTTCCTTCATCTCCGTTTGGTTCGTTCGTTCCTTACGCTGGTGGGCACATGAGCGATCCATTGCTAACGAGCCCTAACATTGTAAGGTATGGCTACTAAAATAAATATAAAATTTGAAAGGATATTCACAATTTTAACAACAATAGTTTATATATTACGAGATTTTTCTATTATTTTCCTTTCCTTTTATTCCAATTCTATTGAAAGTGTTAAAGTGTAATTATTCTTTTTGTTATTATTAAGATTTTTTGTCCATCTTGTTTCATTGTTATCTGTTACTTTTATTTGGTCTAATCATATCATTTTTGTATCTACAATTTAATATGATATATATGCCGTACTTATTTTAAATTAATTCATGTGGAATTACTATTAAAAATAAAAAGATGATCTAGTCCTTATAGCATTGTGATTAAAAATAAAACAATGATATATCGATCTAATTAGTAGTTTAAAAGTTAATATTTAAATGTTTAAAATTGCAATTTAATATTTAAAGAGCCCCCTCTAATCATTTAAAGGATCCTAAGAGCTTGAAATTAATTCTTTAAAAATTAAGTCAAATTGGTGATTAACTTGGCTAAATATCTCCAGATTTCATGAAAAAAAAAAAGAAACAGAAAATGGTACGAGTGGGCGTCATAAGCTAGACATGGATACTTGGGTATAAGTGATCATACAGATGCCAGCTAGCTCTAAGCCTCGTGGAGCTCTGGCCTCCGCGAACAAGGAAGTTGTGTACATTCATGTGTTAGAAAAAAGGTAAAAACATGAACCTGATCTGCGGCTATGACAAAACTTTAAAATTAGATTAAAAGTACAGTGGAATTAGCAAGCTAGCAAGTCCCCCATAAGATGAGCTTGTTGATTCACGTCCCTAATTTGAGTGTTATTTCTGACTAACAATTTTTTTAACTTTAGTTTTAATATAGTATGTAATGATTTTATTCTAGTTAATTAACTACTAGAATTGAATTACAATATTTAAATTTCTTACATATGATAACAACAGTCTATTGAAATTTTTGTTTGCAATATAATTGCTATTATTCTTTCTAAATAAACTTATCTGTGTATTAGATGAAGTAGCAAAATGAAATGGAACAACTGAATGAGATCTGCCGGACATTAATTGATGACACACCAAAAACATGTTAAGAAAATAGAAAAGTCAATGAAAAGCCGAAAATAATTACATATTTAACGAGTTTTAGGGATTAATTAAGATATACACACACTTTCCCTTTCGATACGTATATGAAAATGTAGTGCCATGCGAGACGTGTGGCATACTAAAATGTTCTTGAAATTCGGAAATAAGGGAAAACGTAAGCACAAATCAGACTTACCAAGTTGAGAGAGACATCTTCTCACTTGCCCTTCTCTCGCGGCATATAGAACATAACAATCTAACCACTTTAGCTACACTTCCCTCTCTTTCTCTCTCCCTCGTTCAATCTTGCTCTACTGAAACAATTTCTTGATGACAAGCAATAGAGATGTTGATCTCTATGTACCCTTGCTGCCCGAAATTGAAGGCCAAGATAATGATGACGAGAAAAAGGATTTGGCTTCAAGGTTCTGGATTGAAACGAAGAAGCTATGGGAAATCGTGGGACCTGCTATATTCAGCAGGGTGGTCGCCTACTCCATGAACATCATCACACAAGCCTTCGCTGGCCATCTTGGAGATGTCCAACTCGCCGCTATTTCCATTGCCAACACTGTCATCGTCGGCTTCAATTTTGGCCTCCTTGTAATTACTAAATATTTCATTTTCTTACTGTTAATCCTTGTTTGTTTGTTTGTACTATTATTATTATGTGATTATTTTAATGATTAGTTAGGAATGGCGAGTGCGTTGGAGACGTTATGTGGCCAAGCATTTGGTGCAAAAAGATATCATATGTTGGGAATTTACATGCAAAGATCATGGCTTATCCTATTCTTATGTTGCTTCCTGCTATTGCCATTTTACGTTTATGCCACTCCGCTCCTTAAGTTGATGGGTCAGCCCGATGATGTGGCGGAGGAGAGTGGTGTGGTGGCTCTGTGGCTCATTCCGTTGCACTTCAGCTTTGCATTTCAGTTCCCATTACAGAGGTTCCTGCAGTGTCAGCTAAAGAACCAAGTCATAGCCTGGGTTAATCTGGTGGGTTTGGGGGTCAACTTGTTTACCAGTTGGCTATTTGTTTATCCACTGGGTTTTGGAGTGATTGGTGCGGCGATTGCGTTAGATATATCGTGGTGGTTTCTGGCGGTTGCGATGGGTGTCTATGCTGTGTGTGGTTGGTGTCCACTGACTTGGACCGGTTTTTCTGCTCACGCCTTTTCTGAGTTGTGGGATTTTGTCAAACTCTCGGCTGCTTCTGGTGTCATGCTTTGGTATCTCTATCTTTCTTTTCCATTCCTCCAACTCCATCGTTTTTGGATTATATTTTCAACTTGAAAAGGAAAATTGAAGTACTGATTTGCCTCCTTAATTAATTGGACTTTTAAGCTTTACATTATTAGACTAATGTTAGGATTATTCTTTTACCAACTGATGTCTAAACACTTAGGGTATGTTTATATTTGGTTGGACAAATAGAATAGAATAAAATGGAATAGAATAATTTATAATGGGATGAAATGTAAATAGATGTAATATTAGAAAATTGTTGCTTGGGAAGAATGGAAAGGTTCATAACGTAATATAGTGAAATAATATTTAGAAGAAAGATTTATAATATAATATAGTGAAAAGGGTTTATAATATAATATAGTAAAAAATTGTTTATCATTTTGCATTCCATCCTAAACCCCTCAAATTTGAGGTTTCTTATTTTTACTGTTTATGATGGAATGAGATGTAATATGAAACCCTTATCTTTTATTTCATTTCATTCCATTTTATTATAAACCCTTATCCCAGACAATAGAATAATATTACATTTCATGATTTTATTTCATTCTATTAATAAACCCCCCCAATCAAACATAGCCTTATCACTTACCAAATTCACTTACTACAAATTTGGGCACAAAATTGTTAGTTCACCTCATATTTTAAGCATAAGTATTTGTCCAAAATGAACTTTTTGTAAGGCTATTCATATATATGGTTAGTAAATTGAAATTGAAATATGTTTATATTAGGGTTGAATGTTAGATAATATATTATTGTTAGATTTCATAGAATCAAAAAACAACAACTTTTTATTTGATTATATTGAATTTTTTGTCACTTATTATGGCATTTAAATATTATGACACAATTTTATAATTATTCTAAACTTATCTTTTAAGTTAAAGAAAAGCTGCAGAAGGAATGCATTATGCATCTATTAATTTTGGCTTGCACTTCCAAAATTTTTAGAAGAGAGTTATTGATAAACAATAAAGTATTTTAACTCAAAAATTGGATTACATGGATTATGTTAGGCATCGGTAGAGAAAGAGAGAATGTCAGAGGAAGGACAGTGGGCAAGGGGGCGTGAGTAGCAGCTGAGGTGGCTAGTTTGTTAGGATAACAGAATGTACGAGGGGGGGGGGGGGCTTATAAAAGGGGAGAAACAAAGAGGAGAGGACAGGCTGAAAAATAGAGAGAAGTTAGGACAGAAGGAAATTAGCCTTCTGAGGAGCATTAGCTCTGGTTAGTGACAGAGAGACATTCGTCTCCCTGAGGAGCTTCTCGAGCTCTGGTTAGGCACTACCATTCGGTAGTGACAAGTATTTTACAGATATATAAATAGTATAGCAAAACTCAGTGTTCTGAGTTCTAACAGATTACTAAAATTTCAATAAGAAAAAATTAATGGCTTAATTGAACAAAATTTTGATGGTTTTTATTTCTTTTGGCATGCAGCTTGGAGAATTGGTACTATCGAATATTGATTTTGATGACAGGGCACTTAGAGGATGCCACGCTCGCTGTGGATGCTCTATCCATCTGGTAGGAGACAGTAATTTTTCTTACTTTAGCAGTAACTCAGAGTTGCATGCACTTTGCTGTTATATAAGTTACAGTTGACATTTTGATTTTACTCTGCCACATTTATAATGAATTGAAAAAAACTTCCAAAATTTTACAAACAACCGGACTTGAAAACTCGGTGTGGAAAATTAGTTATAATGCAGTGCCCTAGGTGAGGATCATATTACTTAGGATCACATCCACTCCACTCGACTTCTTTTCCCCCAATATTGTATTAATCAGACTGTATTTTCAAGGAAAAATGTGTCAACATAATGTGTACTCTTGACAATCCTTACTGTGTTTTAATTTAATGGAAATTCTTTGAATGTTGAACTTGCAGCATGAATATCAACGGGTGGGAGTTCATGATTCCTTTGGCCTTCTTAGCAGCTACCGGGTATTATCACACACTTATACCCTTTTTTCTATTTCTTTATCTGCTCCAGTGACCATTCCTATCTATTGATTGTGTGGGGCAACAAATTACAATAAGAAAATTTGATGTAAAACAAAAAGGTGAAGAGGATATGTAACTCATGGTATTCGTTTAAATGATATGGTTGAGATTTGCTCAAAGATTTCCTGATCCAATACAATTAACTCCGGTCATGGCATATCCAGAGTGAGGGTCGCAAATGAGTTAGGAGCTGGGAACGGAAAGGCAGCGGAATTCGCAACAAAGGTGTCAGTGCTACAATCAACTATAATAGGACTGGTCTTTTGTGTGCTTATAATGGTGTTACAGGACAGATTTGCCTTAATGTTCACATCCAGTACCAATGTCATTGAGGAGGTTAATAAACTCGCGTACCTTTTAGCCGTCACTATTCTTCTTAACAGCGTTCAACCAGTTCTGTCGGGTGATTTCTTGTTCCTGCTGTTGCATAAATTGAATACATTAATACCTCACAACTTGCGGTTATGCTGTACCTAGTCTAAGAGTGATATATATGTGTAATTGTAGGAGTGGCGGTTGGGTCAGGATGGCAAGCAAAAGTTGCGTATATAAATTTGGGCTGCTACTACATTGTTGGTCTCCCACTTGGATTTCTAATGGGATGGGTCTTCAATTTAGGAGTTGGAGTGAGTCCAGACGCAGTAGTTTACTTGGATTTTATTTTCGTTAATGTTGAGCTTGAGCGTTAAAGAAAGAGGAATGATAATAATAATATGTTGTTGTTTTAATACAACCAGGGCATTTGGGGTGGAATGATTTTTGGTGGTACTGTTGTCCAGACAGTGATATTGGCCATCATTATTATAAGATGTGATTGGAAAAAGGAGGTAATTTTTAATATAGTTTGATTTTAAATTAAAGCCTACTAGATGTAGAAGATACTATAAGCCGACGCTTCTTTTTGGTGCATTTGCAGGCCGAAAATGCTCTCCATCGAGTGCAGAGATGGTCAAATACAGAGACCACGTGATCAACCAGAAGGATAACCCCTTAGTACTGAACATGCTGCTGGTAAAACTTTTCAAGTCTTTAGTTCGGGCTAATTATTCAGTAGAGAGTTATTGACATCGTTTAGCAGAATAGAGATGTAGGTTTCTCTTTCATTTAACAGTATTTTTATAATTTGGTTCCTATTTATGCATGTTGGAACTTCTGATTTTGGGAAGATTTCAATATTTCATTTCTTTTCAATCACAAAATTACTTAAGGATTTTTCATTTTTGCCAAGTCTGTATTTGAGAATAGTCAAAGCCAATAACGACGGCTGATAAGAACAACATAGACTTGAACAACCTTGTAGGTTCCTTAAGTCGTAGCAGCATCATTTATCATATGTTTTTCCCCCCTTTTATGGAGAGCGAGAGCAAGTATCTTACTGTCCTAAGCTAACATTTGTAGAACTTCAAGCTGCACATAAGATAAGCAGTCTGATTCTCATTATCAAATCCCAAGGAGGAATTCGACAGTCTTAAACTTCCAGTTTTAGGTAGTCTTATTTCTTTTTTTTCCTTCTTCTTAAACTTCATTTATTCATCGTAAGGTATATATATACAATCATTAAAAGAGAAAACAACTACTTTATAAGGATATCACTCTATGACTAAATTATAGCTTTTTTGTCTTTAAATCCTAAAAGCTCTTATTTTACGTTTTTAATTGGGTGGAAAGCAATTTATGTGCCTTTAATTAATTCACTTTTAATAGTGCCGAAAACAAATTCGAAGTGGGTCATGCATCTTCATAGCCGTTTTGTCGCCATTATCACCAACAACGGCATCTTAAAATTTTTGAATGGCTTTAGCATAGGTAGTTGGTCAATGTAAAATGATATAGAAACACTATAATTGAGAAAACAAGCACAAACTTTGTGATATAAATAAAAGCAGATACTAAAGAAATAGAATGAATCATCAAATTATGCTTACCAAATCTTTAATCTTTAACAATAGAAGATAAAAGAAAGATACAAAGTGGTCATACAGATGTATTAACAGTTAAAGGAACAAGATCCATAGCTGACCACTTATTGTCGGCTCTGAACCGCCCCAGATGTCCCGATTCGATGACAAATCGTTCCCTAAAACGATTAAACTCTCCAGAGCCGTCCGTACTTCCAAGCTTAACCAAAGCTTTTGACTCTATCTTCATCGTTTCTATTATCTTAATCTTCGTCTCCTTGATCAACTCCCACATTTCATCGTTTCTACTTCTGTTCACAAACAACATAAATAACCTCTCTTTACAACCTTCCAACTTTTGCAACACGTACACTATCTGAGCCAACTCGTCCGGACCCAAACTCGGGAGTCTGTCTCTGAGTTCCTTCACTCGTAGACAGATTTCTCGCTGAACTAGCCTGTTATCTTCGCTAACCAATCTGACCACTTCGTAAACCAAGATGTTCCTCTGAAGATGCAATGATTCGGGGGCCTCGCAGATTCTTTCTACATAATCTACAAGAACATCTATCTCTCTCGCTAAATCTTTGCTCAACAAAACCAGGACTACCTCCTCTTTAAGGTTTTTGCCATCATCAGAACATAAGTAATAACCTAATAATCTTGAAACCATTAGGTTCTGTTCTATGACAGCCGCGTACCATCTGACCCATGATGACAATTCCCATGATTCAGGGTCGGAATCGCGGCGAAATTGTGATAAGTTGAGGAAATTTCTGCCACCAAAAGAAGGATAAATGGAGAGCTGGTCTTTAAGAATGAAAGAACCCTTTGTTATGATGGAATGAATTGTGAACAGACATTTTAAGGCAACAGAAGCATCTTTAGTCCCATGCAATCGATCCATTAGAGCTCCAATACATGTAGATGCCGTGCGACGAGACCCTAGACCAAAGGACAGGACGGAAGTTACACGTTTATCTGAAGGTGGCACAGGCACGCCGTGTGCGGCGGCGCGGAGAACGGCTATGTGTATCTTTGCTTTGCTGTGTTTTGTGCACAGATTTGCCTTGATGATCGAGGTCGTGTCTTTAAGGATACCTACCAGAACTGTTGATTTCTTCGCATGGCCCATGGAATGTGTAGTACTGGAGAGGGAACGCGGAGAGTTACAATGATAGAAATGAGTCGGAATTAAAAGTCACTTTGGTGCATTAGACATTTATAGCAAAACATAGATGTGAAGAATTGTTTGGTAGAAATGGGTAATTGAGATTATCACAAGGCTGGCGCGTCAATCAGTTTATGGTCTTAATTTCTTAGACCTTTTCGGCTTGGTCGGCTTTAACATCATAGTCATAAAAAATGCAAATTGCAAGTCTTATTCCATGTTAGGTTTAAGCTATCCAATGATAATCTTACAAGTCCATTGGAGAATAATACCATTTCTTAAATGAGATTCAGTAATTTTTGTTAATGAGGACATGTTTTCATACCTTGACCTATTCCCATCGTCCGTCACATTTCTTGAGTAAATAGATCTCCTTAAGCAGAGGTTTGTCCACACTATTTATTATAGCATATTTTTCTCCACAGCCTCCTTAAGCAGAGCTTTGTCCACACTATTTATTAGCATATTTTTCTCCACAGCCTCCTTAAGCAGAGCTTTGTCCACACTATTTATTAGCATATTTTTCTCCACAGCAAAATTAATAGAATTTTTTATGGATAAAGTTGGTGTGGTAAATGAAGCAAAAGTTGAATATTCTCGTATATTTTCATTTTGTCTACCAACTACCAAGTCTTTGATGCACGCACATGGAAATGCAATTAACTAATTTATTTAGTTATTTTAAGACACGTTTTTTAGAATTTGTATTTTTTTTTTGTTTTAAGAAGATATAAAGGATAGAAGATAGGCATATATAGCGCCTCATTCTTATCACTGTATAAAAGTGGAGACAAAGTTACGTTTTTCTTGCTGTAATTTTAAAATCCTAGCTTAATCAACATTTGGTGTCGATTTTTAAAATCGTCGCCAAAAAGATAACTTTTAGCAATGTTTTGGAAAATAGTTGCTAAAAGGTTTATTTTTCGCGACGATCTTGAAAATCGTCACCAAATATTAACATTTAGCTGCAATTTTTAAAAAATAGTCATTAAAAGTTAATCTTTTGGCTACGATTGTAAAAATCGTCACTAAAGGTCAAGCAAAGAAATAAATGTGGATACAAATTTGAAGAAACATCACCAAATGTTAGGCTTTTGGTGATGATTTGTAGAATCGTCACCAAAGGCAAATTAAAACGATCAATTAATTAGGGACAACAAAGGTTAGCGATGATTTATTGAAAGCGTAGTGAATTCTAGTGTTTATGAACGAAAATGACGATTTATCATTTATAAACCTAATATCTATCTCGTGTCCTCCCTCACATTTTTGAAGCCTCCTCCTCCGTCCTCCTCTTTCACCTTTCCAACATGCTCCTCCATAGTCCTCCTCCCTCGCATTTCTAGGCTCCTCCACTGTCTTACTCTCTCGCATTTCCAGCATCCTCCATCGTCCTCTCGCACGTTTCGAGCTTCCTCCAACGTCTTCCTTGCATTTCCAGTCTCCTTGTCATATTCTAGTCGTCGTCTTCCAATCGTCATGTTCCAGCCTCGTCCTCGTGTTCCAACCTCTCGCCAATACATCATCTTCGCTGCTTTTTCAAGTACCCATTTTCAAGTACCCATTTACTGTATTGTTTAGGTAATTTAATGAAAATGATTCATTTTCACTTAGTCATTTCATTTCCTCTCACTGTTAATTTGGTGGGTTCTTTTTCAATTCCTTCCCCAGGTAGTGACAACCAGTTAGTTTTTTGGATAGAAGGAAAGATGATGACTATTGCTTCAAAATCCCTTTTTTATTAATACCCCACTTTCAGTTTTTCACTAATTGTTTAGGTATTACCATTTTAGTGCTTAGATGACCATACTCTTTTCTATTTTTTCTAGGTGTATGGAATAAGAAAGTAGGGTTCTCATTTTCGAGAACTGAGTTGAACAAGAAAGAAGATCTATTTACAGTTGCAATTTGGGTTGTCTTTTCGTTATGAAAGAAAATATGCTCAGTTAAGGAATTGTACAAGAAAGAAGATCTACTTACTTAAGGCATGTTTGGTTGGATCAATGTTAATTAATGGAATGAAATAGAACGGAACGGAACGGAACGATTTATAATAGAATGGAATATAATATAGTGAAAAGTTTTTTGGGTGGGACGAAATAGTTTATAATGTAATGTAGTAAAATGCTGTTTAAAAAACAGATGGAATGTAATGTAATATATAATAAATGACTATTATACCCCTGATATTAAAATGGTTGTTACAGGACGTTTAATGTTATGATTTTAAAATAGAAATCATGTCTAATTAAAAAGTCACGGTTCAAGTCACAACCGTAACAAATAATTTTTTATATTTTTTCTATTTTAAAATAATAAAATTTTAATAAAAGGTACATTATTTTATCATTAATTATATACAATTTATTATTAATTATATAAAAATATTATTATTAATTAATTATTAAATTTTATTTTATTCTATTATATGTGATTTATATTTAAAAATAATTTTTTTATTTTTATTTATATAGAAATATATACAAACAATTAAAGAATAATTTTTTATATATTTTCTATTTCTCATTAATAAAAATTTTATTAATTTTTTATTTTATTATTAATTATATACAATTTATTGTTAATAATATAAAAATATTATTATTAGGGTAAGGAGAAATAATATAAAAATATTATTAGTTATATACAATTTTTATGGACTGTAATAAATGAGTCTAGGAAAAATGGGTTAGGATTACAAGAAATAATTGGTATTAAGAAATTTTTTTTGAGGGTATATTAGGTAGTATGTATTTATTAGGTTACATTCCATCCTAAACTTCCTGAATCGGGGGTTTCTTATTTTTACCGTTTAAGATAGAATGAAACGTAACATGAAACTATCCGCTTCTATCTTATTCCATTCCATTCTATTATGAAACCCTCAACCAAACGATGGAAGCATGTTACGTTTCATCCTATTCCATTACTAACTCCTCAACCAAGCAGGGCCTTAGTGGGTAGATGTGTGAGAGATTTAATTTTGAAAAGAGCGCCAAAAGATTTTGTTATTATCACCATTATTAAACTTCAATAGGATTTTTGGTGGATTTTGTGTGTCCTTTACATGTTTTTTGTTCAAAGTTATACTTCTTTTCCACTAATACTCGTGATTATTGGATGAATGAGACCTTGTTTTTTCACATAATGTACCACATATCAAAGAGCAATATCATAATGAGAAATATCATAATAATAGCTTAATAGCATTGGATTTTAGAACCTTGCTGTCATAGCCAACTTTCGTGGTGAAAATTTAGGAACAAGAACAATGGTATTTAACTTGTTATAGATGCTATGTTAAAATTCCAACAGCCCAAAAAAATTAGATTCACTTGCAACTGAAAATTTATATTAGTGATTGTAGTCCGAGAACCCTAGAGATGAAGTGCTTTTAAATTGTCGTGTTTATCTTTCTTCATTAAGGTTTATTCTTATTGTTTAAAGTATTCTTAACCTTACTCAAGCTATGGATGCACCCAATGCGTATATGTTACAATACTTGCTTTTTGTTTTACTCTCAGGTTGGATTGTTGAGTGCTTACATGATAAAGAAGTCGTACTTTGGAAACTACTTAATGGTTTTTAATGAATATTTTGTTGGAATACGTTCCCGTTTCATTGCCCTTTTTTCTTTCTTAATAGAAAACAAATTAGCTTAATTATGCATAATTTCAAGCACTCTACTAATTTTGAAGTTGCTTTCATAATTCTCTTGGCTAATGTTTTGTATATGATGGTTGACATATGAAGTTGGTTTCATCGACATGGATAAACCTACAGTCATTCTAGTTATGTTGTAATTTTTTTGGTAATCTTATTATTTATAATTTGTAAACTAATCTTTGTATTTATTATTTTGTTTATAAGGATTGTTAAAGTTGTGATTAAAATCTTGTATATGAAGAATATTTTTTTGTTGGTATAATTTAATGATATATATGATATTTCAAATTATCAATTTTTTGTATAATAAATTAACACAAAAAATATAAATATTATATACAATAATATGGATTAAAAATGTCACAAATAATTATAATTAATATGATATAATATTTTGTTAAAATGTATACTAAAAATTTGACTATATTTTATAAAACGTAGCTAAAAATATTTAGCTATATTTTAAAAAACGTAGCTAAAACTTTTTAGTTACATTTTTAGAAACGTAGCTAAAAACAACTAACTAAATTATTGGAAAAGTAGCTAATAAGTTTTAGCCATGAAACTTAAACATAGCCAAAAAATTATTGGGAAAAGGTCGCTAATAGTTTTTTGTTACTAAAATACAGTATAGGCAAAACTTATTAGCGACGATTAGTGAAAAATGCTGCCTATAGTTTTCAGCTACGGGAATTTGACGAAATTTTTGGGAATGAATATAAATCGTCACTAATGATTATTAGTGACGATTTTGAGACATTTAGTCATGACTTTTTTTGTAGCCAAATGTTGTTATATTTGTAATAAGCTTATATATGTATATATTAGACAAACATATCGTGACTCACATTTAGTGTAAGGAAGCAATTCAACCAGTTATATGTTTTCACACTATTATATCACAATTTTCGCTTGAAATTTCCAATAATTAGAATGGTCTTAATTGATTTCTGGGTCCCTATCTTAGTTAATTGCACTCGTCTACCCTGCGAATTGTCTATGACGTATCGATCAACTCTCCTTCGCGTTATGTTAGAAAAGAAGGAAAACGGAAGTTTCCTGTATCCGCATCAATTATCAGCGTGAACGCAATACCGATGGCTTATTGAGCCTTTTCAAGATGGGCGGTCGGCGAGGAATTCTTCCTTTTGTTTTTAGGATTAATTATGAAAGAAATTTAAAATTTTATTTTATTTAAAATAATAACATAATTTTAAAAAATGATATTAGAAAATTTAATTTTAATTTAAAAATAATTTGTACCTCTTATTCAATGTTAATTAACATTTGTGTCATGTTAGTGAAACATGTATTATTAATTATTACTTATAAAATTAAAATGTAAAAATTAGAAATAATAATTTTAAAACTAAAAAAGCAAAACCCTAAAACACTCGGTAGGTACGTTAATTTTGCAAAGCAGACCCTTACTTGTCAGTCGCACGTTGCCCCAACCAATAGCTTCGTTGCACGCTGCAGTACCCAACGACGGCCAAAGTAACTTCATACCCCAGATACCCCAGATTGCAGTTGCTGCACGTGGACATCTTGCTCATGTTCTAAGGTACTCTTTATGTTGCGATTGTACAAGGGGACAGAACATCTGTCCCCAAATTTGTGTACCAATTATGCGCCACTAAATCAATGCCATCTATTTTTGATTTAGTGGCACATAATTGATACATAAATTTGGGGACAGTGAATTTCATGCCTTGTACAAATGTGTTCCGCCCAAGACAGGCCTATTTAAGAAGTACAGTTCCTTTATATTTTATACTAAATTGTTCATTCTAAACTAAGTTGATCATTGACAAGTAGGGAATGACCTAATGGCTACTCTGGAGAAGTGAGTGATTGTATAAAAGTGGTTCTGCCTCATATAGGCTCATAGAAAAAATCTTTTCCGGAGTAAGGATCCAGATCAACTATTCTAGAAATTATATATTATGTCTATCTTAGCGTTTGCACATTACCCTTGTGGCCATGCTGCCCAATTTTTGATAAATTGGGGGTATTAAGTGTCATTTGACAAAAGGAAAGGAATAATAAGTTTTTGATAA
>JANKOE010360786.1:0-13867 GCA_026284465.1 Erythroxylum citrifolium | reverse complement strand
CATCCTTTTGAGCATTTAACCTTATAAAATTGTGAATGGCCATTGAAGCAATCACAATTTTAACTTGCTTTGGAAAATTTGATTCATATATCTGTTTAGTATTCATATATCTGTTTAGTTGAGCATATGAATACTCAAGGATCGTACTGATAGGTAAAGACTCTTCACCGAAGCTTGCTTTCTGTCGCTTGCTCAGCAAATCTTAGCAATGAAAGATGCTAAAGAAGGGAATTGTATTGATCAAGTGGTAGACATAGGATCTCTGTTTTGATTATCTGAAGTCGGCGATCTAATATACATCATAATTTCTACTTTCTTAGGATAATTTTGCTACCTTTTATGTTGTTTTAGGGTGGGAATTGATCTGCCAACTATTGAAGTACGATATCAGAATCTAAATATTGAAGCAGAGGCTTATGTAGGAAGCAGAGCTCTGCCTACATTCATTAATTTCAGTGTCAACATTGTAGAGGTAACTGCTCGTTATCCTCTTACAATTGGATGCAATCATTGGCATATTGTGATTTTGTTCCTCCGACTATAATGTGCTGATAAATTAATTTTGCTTTTCATTCCAAAGGGTCTCTTAAATAGTCTTCATATTCTTCCAAGTCGGAAGAGACACCTGACCATCCTCAAGGATGTCAATGGAATCGTCAAACCATCAAGGTGAGTTGAGTTTCTAGTTCAGGTCTCATAGTTAAGCCTTATGCATTAGCAATTTAGCATATTGAATCTGCGCATCCACTTGTAATAATTCTGATCCATTTGCTTATACTGACACTACCTATGGTCAGTGCCCTGAGTTTTTCCAAAGAGTTCTTTGCATAAACACTTCTGCAATATGTATCAGAATCTCAACTTATAATGCTTATCAACTAAATTAACCTCAAAACCTAAAGTTAAGGCTGATTCCACTGATCCTGCTTCATTCATTATCATGACTACAAAATTCAAACTGTTACAACTTACAGTTTTTCACATATTCCAACTGAAAAGGGTAATGTATGACCTCTGTCTATTAAGAGGAGTTAACTTACTTTAAGTTGATACAATAACTGTGACGTCATAAAAAGCCTTCAAACATTGTACATATCAGCTCAATTAAAGTGAATGCCTTTGATGCAGAGTTTATGTAAGACTGAAGATAATCACTTTACCTTCTTTGTGAACAAAACTTCAGATGTAATAGTTAATTGGTCCATACAAACTTGGTTAGTAGTCACAAAGAAAGCCGCTTCCTCCTAAAATTTTGAAGCTAGATCAGTGTTAAGAATTTCCAAGGTTGTCAGTTGATAAAGGACTTCAAGGCAACATGAACGAAAAGCACAACCAATCTCGAGGTACAATACATACAAGATGTGATTTTAAGCTGCTGCTTCATTATTTGTAAAGCAGTCCACAGTATCCATACAATACACAGTTTGATATCAGGAAACTCAATTTTTCCAGCAGGGAAGAAGACAAAATACCAGAAGTAAAAGTGGTATTCTAGTCATGAAGGTTCCACTGCTTCGCTCCGTGCAATGCCACTTGTCGTTCTTGTCTTCCTGCTCCACCTTTCTCTGTCAACTAATTTGGAGGACTCAACAATACTTCTATTGGGGGCTTGATCATGGTTCTTCCTCTTCTTTCTGGAGAAAATTGCGTCAATTTCATTGCTAGGTTTCTTCGTACTGAAAAAGAAATTCAACAGTACTGAAGTTCTCGACTTTCCAAGATGAAAAAAGAAAATAAACCTGCTTCCAAAGTTCTCCTAAGCAGCGGCTAAGCTTCTCAAGTCCTCTCAAGCGGCGGCGAAAGACAAAGATAGATTAGGGATTTAATAAGGATTTAGCAGCGACAGGGAAAAAAAATAAAATCAACAGATCAAGAAATAACAAAAAAGCAAGATAAAGCAAGCACCTAAAAGCGTGAACAACGCAGACGAGCCGACACCGAACATCAAATAATATTTCAACAAACCTGTAAGTATCGTGGGTATTGTTGGAGTTGTGAGTGATTAGAGAAGATGAGAGTCGTGAGTGTGTGAGTACAGAAGAAAGCCAAAAGAAGAAAGAGATGTCTGCGTTAAACATAAATTTTAAAGGGGAAAAAAAACAAAGGAGAAAACCAACCTGATGAGAGGGGAAACACAGAGTGGAGGAAACAGAGTCGCTGGTAAAAACACAGACCCAAAGAGAAGAGACGATCAAGTTTCTTTACGTAAGTGACGTTCCGATTCACTTTAAAATCAGCTTCCCAAAAAAGCTATAATTTAGATCTTCCTTTTAAAAAATTTATATTTAAGTTTTAAAAAAAGTAGTTTTTATTAAAAAAAGTACTTTTTAAAATGTACTGTTAAACACTTATTTTTCTTCAAAAACAGCTTTTGTGGTAATCAAAAGTACTTGAAATTTGTCCAAACTTACGGTGTGGTCCAGAAGTTCAAATTACGATCGTCGATATGTCTCGTAGACAGACTTAACATTTATTTGTACGGCATTTCACGTGAAAAATATATTTCATTTTCGTTACCCAAAGAGCTTTGAAGTAGAGATTCGTGAGTGAAGGCATAAGCATTTTCAAAATAAATGAAGAAACTAGAAAAAAGAAAAATAGAGATGTTAAGCTTATAAATTGGAAAATCACACTAAACCGCACGGGTTCATACTAAACAAGATTGAATAATAAAATGATAAATCGCCATTTCATTTCAGAAAGATAATCACCTAATTAACGTGCTAGAAGTAATTTATATGGTGGGAAAAAATGATAATAAGCCTTATTTATGTATAAACCTAACATACAGACTAACAAAACTAGAATGAATCTTAAATAATTATAAACTTTTATTCTTAAGGGGGTGTGAGTATGATAAAATATATTATTAACATATCATACTATCAAAATATTATCAAGATATTGATTCTTATCATAATATTATCATCAAAATTATTTTTTATATTAATTTCTTTAATAATTATTTTATTTTGTTTTATTGATACTTTTAGTCATAAAATTATTCATAATTATTTAAAATTAATATTCTTTAATAAAATTTGATTAATTAATAATAATATAAAATGTTTAATTATTTATTTACAAAAATTATTCACATAATAATTAAATATAAGTAAAAAAATTTCATTACCACTATGTTGTCCGTTGGAAAGTTTGAATAAAGGTTTACAGAAACTTTGTTTTGCTAGACGAGCTTTAGTTAAGCATAACTTTTTGTTACTCAACATCTTTTCATCGGACCCATAGATATTGATTTGGTCATTGCTTTAAATTTGCGTTTGCTTTTATTGTTCCCTCGTATATGTGAGAGGAAACACAACAAATTGAGTATCGTGAGACCATCTTAGAAAAAGTATTTGTAAACTACAGAAAATGTTTTGTTGTAAGCTTTATATGTAAAGCATAAGCATCATTTATGGAACAATCACTCCAATAACTTGTAACGTGGAGTAAAGAATAAATAGTATATATTTTGTATTGAAAGTGGTCCATCTTTATATTATATTAACATTTTGGTTTCAACTTTGATAGATTAATCCAATTTTATTAAATTACATGATTTACATCATTGTTTGATTTTAAATTCATGTATATTCTTATTTTTATGCAAATATATGGTATTGATGCATAATTAATAAATTTTAAAGGATTATGTGGAACCTTTATTATTCATATTTTGCATAAAAGGAGGTGTTATGTGATCAATATAATTTTAATTAGTTGAAGATTAGCCACAACATCTTTGATTAATTAAAATTATATATTACGTGTTATGGATTACATATAGTAAAATGACACAAATTGTAATTAATCATATTTAAATATAACAAATTTTACCCTATAGGAATATTTATTATATTTGCATGGTTAATTAGGATGGAATAGCAAATTGTCTTTTTCTTAATTTACCCACAGGTATTAAGAAAAAGAATATAATTTGATAGTTTCATCATAAAGATTATGTATGAATCTTTTAATTAAAGCTTAGCCCACAGACAGTTTTAATTGTTATATGATTCACATATGAAATATGATTGCATGTTTTGACATTGGTAAAACATGATACATGCTTCTTTGCTTCAACAAATTTAGTGATATAAGCATGTTTATTTGAATTTTGTGCAGTTATTTAACCTGTGAATTTTTCTGATATTCAATGTGATACTCTCGAATTAAGTGGTGATAACTATAAACTATGGAAAGAGAGGATTCTCCTCCAATTAGGGTGTATGGACATTGATTATACTATCTAAAAAGATGAACCGCTTGTACCTACTGAAACTAGCACTCAGGCTGAAATTGCTCTTTATGAACGTTGGGAGCGATCTAATCACCTCAGCATGATATACATAAAGGCCAAAATTTATCCTAGTATTCATGGTTCTATTGGAGAGTGTGATCATGTTAGAGATCTATTGAAAGCTATTGATGAAAAATTTGAGTCTTCAAATAAGGCCTTAGCTAGCACCTTAATGACTAAGTTATCATCAATGAAGCTCACAAGTGTTAGAGGTGTGCGTGAGCACATCATGTGAGTGAGGGACATTGCGGATCAACTAAGGTCTCTTGAGGTTGAGATGTCCAAGTATTTTCTTATGCATTACATACTTAATTCCCTTCCATCTCAATGTGGACTTTTTAAAATCTCTTACAACATACATAAGGATAAATGGTCTATTAATGAATTACTGACCATGTGTGTTTAAGAGGGAGGGAGGTTAGTAATGGAATTGGGTGAAAGTGCACATATGGCTATAGAAGGAAGGAATAGGGGGCAAGCTAAACAAAAAGGAAAGGGTAAAATACCAATCTGTACTGAGATAATAAAAGAATTCAATCCCAAGTGTCACTTCTAAAAAGAGAAAGGGCACATAAAGATGGATTGTGCCAAATTCAAGGCTTGGCTTATAAAGAAAGGTATTTTAATCTCACTTGTTTGTTATGAATCTAATATGATTGATGTTTTTCATAACACTTAGTGGATTGATTCTGGTTCTACAATCCTTATTTCCAATACCTTGCAAGGTTTTCTAAACCACAGGAAGCCAGTAGGCAGTGAATAATGCATCTATTCAGGCAACAAGGTGCGTTCACATGTGGGAGCTATTAGGACATGCAAATTAGTTTTAAATTATGGTTTTGTTTTGAATTTGGAAAGAACATTTTATATTCCAAGTTTCTCTAGAAATTTGATTTCAATTTCAAGACTTGTACCTGTGGGATATTTTTTTAACTTTTCAAATACATCATTTGGTTTGAATCATGGATCTAATCTTGTTGGGAATGGTACAATGATTAATGGTCTTTTTCGAATTAATTTGCAAGAAAATGTTTTTCACAATATAATGCATGTTCATAGTAATGCTATTATTAAAAGATGTGTTATGAATAAACAATCCTCTATGTTGTGGCACTGAAGATTGGGACATATTTCCCTTCAAAGAATTAAAAACCTAATGAATGATGGAGTACTTAATACTCTAGATTTTACTAATTTTGATGTTTGCGTGGACTGTATAAAGGGAAAGCAGACCAACATGAAAAAGAAAGGTGCTAAGAGGTGTTCAGACATATTAGAGATCATATATACAGATATTTGTAATCCAAAAATGGACTTGTATGGTCAGAAATACTTCATCTCATTTATAGATTATTACTCGCGATATATATACTTCTATTTGCTTCATAACAAGCATTAGATGCCTTTAAGGTATTTAAAACGGAAGTAGAGAAATAATGTGGTAAGCAAATAAAGATCGTGAGATTAGATAGAGGTGAAGAATTTTATGGTAGATACACTGAGAGTAGACAAGCACCTGGTTTATCTGCGAAGTTTCTTTAGGAGCATGGGATAAGAGCTCAATACACCATGCCTAGGTCTCTGGACCAAAATGGTGTCGCAGAAAGAAGAAATCAAACATTATTGGACATGGTGCGAAGTATGCTTAGTAGCTCTAAACTTCCTAAATCCTTGTGGACTGAAGCTCTTAAAATGACAGTGTATATATTAAATTGAGTTCCAACCAAGGCTGTTTCTAAAACACCATTTGAGTTATCGAAAGATTGGAAATCGAGTTTACGACATATACGCGTCTGAGGATGCCCGTCTGAAGTAAGAGTTTACAATCCATAAGAAAAGAAACTAAATCCGAGGACTATAAGTGAGTATTTCATTGGATATGCTAAAGGGTCCAAAGGGTGCATATTTTACTGTCCATCTCATAGTATTAGGTTTGTGGAATCAAGAAATGCAAAGTTTCTTAAAAATGACTTGATTAGTGGGAGTGATCAATCTCGAGACTTAATTCTTGCGAAGGATCACTATGACATACAAACTGCTACTTTAAGTAATAGATTGATTGTCATTCATAGCATCCCTCAAAGTCAAATGGGTGGTGAACAACCAATCATTGAAGTTCCACAAGCTGCTGATGACAATCTAGTATATTCAATTGTTAAGTAATCACCAGAGGTTGTTGATCAACCAGTTGTACAAGGTTCTCCTTACGAGGGTGCTAATACAACATTAAGAAGATCAACTAGAGAGAAGAAATCAGCATTTCTTAGTGATTACATTGTGTATTTACAAGAAGCTGACTATAATATTGGAGCCGAAAATGACCCTGAAATGTTTTCACAAGCCATGAGTTGCAATAAATCTCAATTGTGGTACAATTCCATGGTAGATGAGATGAATTCTATGGCATCTAACGAAGTCTGGGATCTTGTCAATTTGCCTAATGATGCAAAGGCCATTGAATGTAAATGGGTCTTTAAACAAAAAAGGACTCATTAGGCAATGTTGAAAGATAAAGATAGATTTGTTGCCAAAGGATTTACTCAACAAGAAGGAATCGATTACACAGAACCTTTTCTCCTATATCAAAAAAGGATTCCTTACGAGTGATTATGGCATTGGTTGCCCATTTTGATCTGGAACTATATCAAATAGATGTGAAAATAACATTCTTAAATGGATACCTAGAGGAAGAAGTTTATATGAAACAATCATAAGGATTCTCCTCTAATGATGGTGAGCATTTGGTGTGTAAGCTTAAGAGATCCATATATGGATTGAAACAGACCTCCTGTCAATGGTATTTGAAATTCAATAATATTATCTCTTCATATGGTTTTGTAGAGAATATCATGGATTAATGCATATATCTAAAAGTTAGTGGGAGTAAAATTTGTTTCCTTGTTCTATATGTGAATGATATTTTACTTGCCACAAATGACAAGGGTTTGTTATATGAGGTGAAACAGTTTCTTTTTAAGAATTTTGATATGAAAGATATGAATGAGGTATATTATGTCATTGACATTAAGATCCATAGGGACAGATCTTATTACATTTTAGGTCTATCTCAAGAAACCTATATCAATAAGGTCTTAAAAAGACTTCGTCTGAAAGATTGTTCAATTAACACCTGTTGTGAAAAGTGATAGGTTTAATTTGAACCAGTGTCCGAAAAATAAGCTTGAAAGTACACAACTGAAAAATATTTCATATGCTTCTACAGTAGGGAGTCTAATGCATGCTCAGGTTTGTACAAGACCTGACATTGCATTTATTGTTGGAATGTTGGGAAGATATTATAGTAACCCAGGTATAGACCATAAGAGAGTTGCCAAAAGTGATTAGGTACCTTCAAGGGACCAAAGATTACATGTTTATGTGTAGTTGGCTACTCGAAGTAGTTGGCTACTCGAATTCAGACTTTGTTGGTTGTGTTAATTCAAGAAAGTCAACATCTGGATATGTGTTTATGTTTATTAGTGGGGTCGTATCCTGGATGGTTTCAAAGCAGACTTTGACTACTACTTCTACTATAGAGGTTGAGTTCGTTTTTTGTTGTGAGGCTACATCACATGGTGTATTGTTGAAGAGTTTTATGTCTGGACTTAGAATTGTTGATTCCATTTCTATGCCATTAAGAATGTACCATGCCAATTCAGTTACAGTTTTCTTGGCCAAAAACAACAAGAATGGTAGTCGAAGTAAACACATCGACATTAAGTATTTGGCCATTAGAAAACGTGTCAAAGAGAACAAAGTTATCATTCAACACATTAGCACTGAATTAATGATTGCTGATCCTTTAACAAAAGGCATGCCACCACATAATTTTAAGGATCATGTTGCTGGAATGAGACTTGGTTCTATTATGTGATTTATTGTATGTTCTTTCACGAAACTCTTATTAATTTGTTGTTTTTATCATTCTGGCGTACACATTTTTATTTTGAAAATAACACATATTATAGACCTAGAATAAACATCAAGGTTTATTCATTCAGTTAAAGTGAAATAAGAAATATGATACATCGTGATATATGAAAGATAATACTCACCTTTAGAGAACTTATCGCCATGATTTGTGCATTTAGTTTCTTTCATTGCGTAGAGGTTTCATGACTTTTAACTTACATCATTTACTATGGGTCGTGTATGTTACTTTACTTTTGAAACCTCATGTCTATTCCCTACTACCTTTTATTGTTTTGATGGAAGACAACAAGGTATATAACCATTGGTGCAAGGGTATTGGGTCCTTAGGCTTAGCAATATTCTGCATACACACTACAAAAAATATATACAATTTGCGACGTTTTATTAATAAAACGTCACAAATTGTTTAAACTTTTTGTGACGTTTAAAAAACGACACAAAAAGTTCTAATTTTTTGTAACGTTTCACAAGAACATCGTAAAGTTATAATGTCTTTTCCAACGTTTTATTGATAAATCGTAGCAAAATAAAAAAAGCGACGTTGTTTCGAAGAAAACGTCGCGTAAGGGTTACTTAAAATGTTCTAGTTTTCGGTTTTCTTAAAACGTACTGCGCCCACCCAAGCTTAAAACCCCTCATTCAAAATTTCTTCTCGTCTCAATACCAAGATACCTATTTTCTCTAATCAACCATTGCTCCCTTGTCACAGAAAACAAGTCAACTTTTTACAGATGTTATTGAGGTTTTCATGAATTGTCAACTTTTAGTTATTTTTTCTAAAAGTTCTTTTAGGGTTTTTATTTTCCTGTAGGTTGAGTATTCCGCTGGAGAGGAAGCAGAATCGCTTGTAAGTGATGTGAAAAATCAGGAAGATTTTTCGTGGGCTGCTGTGGTATTACCGTGAGTTCCTCGTCTTCTTCTTTTGATTCCAGAAATTCTAAGAAACTTTTTGGAGCTTAATCTTCCAAAAGTCAAGGAAGGTAAGAAGCCAAAGTTCAGTCTAGGAGTGGCTGAGTCTAAACTCGGGTCTCACATTTTTTAAGAGACTAAAATCCCTTGCTAAAGTAATGAATTTGTTCTTGAGCTTGTTCGTGGTGTACGGCTGCATTTTCCGCACTTCATAAAGGACCTAAAGGTTTGTAATTCTTGACTTTTATTCTGGTGTAGTACAATCTCCTTCATTGTGTGCTCTCCTCTTGTTGGAGGGATTTATTTCCTACTTGACAGATTTCCCAACCATTTGTTTCCTTCTCTGTTTTACCCGGTTGAATGTTGCCCAAATTTAGTCCAAATTTCATTTAAATTTCAAAATATCACACAATCCTCCACTATATAAACCCTAAGTTTATGGTATCTTAAATCTTCCCATTTATACATTTCTCTCTTCAAAATTAACTCCTCTTTTCACTGCTCCAACGCATCGTGAAGAATCAGCAAGAGCCAAACAGTCTTCTCTATTTGGTTTAGTTTCTACTTCATCTCATCACTGTCCTAGCACCTAAAGGTAAGCTTCGATCTTTCTCCATCCGGGTTTTCTCCCTTCGCTTTTTTTTTGATTTAATTTTGTGTGAGATTTAGTTGAATCCAATCGACTGTTATGGAATTTGATTGGGCCTAGAGAGATTGGTGTGCTTATGATCTGGGAGAAGTAAGAAATAAGAATAGAAAAGATAGCACATTCTTGATTCAACCCAAGTCTTATATAAGGGGGACTAAGGAAAAGAAAAGGCAACTGGGGCCTTTTCATCGTGTTAATCTGATTCATTTAGTTGAGTTAATTAATGCCAAAACCCCTTTGTCTTGATGGTTGTAATGATTCGGTGTTGTCAAATATGTAAATTAATCACTAATTCTTAAACCAAACTAGGAAAGTATGTTTTAAACTGGGTTCGACATATCTATTTAAAAAAAGATTGACTGAGTAACAATCGCACACATTACATTAGCAATAATATCATTCTCAACCATAACATTGGCTATTGAAATGACCCTTTTTAAAGCTCCCTCCCAATTCTGTTTCGTTTAGTAAAATTCACAGGCTACAGAAGTGGAATGTGTATGAGAGTTTGTGGATTTTGTGATTACATAGTATGAGTATAAAAGTGCAAACCAGCATATCTTTAAGTGCTTACGATACGTATCTTGTGTATATCACATTGACGAATGATTGACAGGTAAGTTTGTCATAATGAATTCTCAAGATTAGACATATTGATGGCGATTTATTAAATGAAAAGTCTAATGATTCCAATCCTAAAGCATATTTCTTTGCTGAGATGGGTTACTCTGCATCACTTGTTGATAAAGTGATTAAGGAAAATGGTATGTAATGCATGGACCCGAGTCACAAGGAGCTGTTACACTCAACCTTCTCATACTTTTGAAACATCTAGGAATTGAAACAAACACATAAATCAAAGTGAACAGTCAAATGCATTTGGTTTTGAATAACTTATTCTCATTATTGAATTGCTGATAAATGACTACATATATGGAGACACAAGGAGCTTAGTTCACTTACAAACAAGGATTCAATAAAAAGTAAAAGACAAAAGAAATCAAAGTACAGAGGAGAGTCTTGTGGTGTCAAAGCTGCATATCCTCTTTGTGTTTTGCGTCTGTGAATAGAGCTGAATTTTGTTTGCAATTGAAACATAACCCCTTTGCATGACGTCCTTGCATCTTTGAAGGTGACAAACTCCTTATAGGCATAGGTGGTTGGTAGGATGTTAGTTTTTGCTATTTTCTTTAAATATGGTTGATGCATAATACCTTGAAATCTATTGTCAAATTGAATGCATGTGATTTACATGGGGCCTGGTCTACCCAAGAAGAATAAGAAGGCTGCACCAAGCAGCTTAGTACCGACACAACTGCAGTCGCGATACCGTCAGCTTCTTGGAAGTATAGCTAATGAGCCATCTGCTCGTACACAGCCAGAAGATCACACACCTGCACGTTGTGAGCCTACTCCAACACCAAGAGATGTCACATCTGTGCCTATTATGCATCCTAGAGATACATATGAACAACTTTTGAATATGCAACGCAATATTAGTAGTTCATCAACTTCTCAAGAGATGCCTCCAGCTTCTAATAATCAGACACTAATAAATGACGCTATTCTTCCTAGTGTCAGTCCTAGCTCTGCAAGCACTGCAGGTATGATCTTTCACATCACATTGGTGAAATTTATTAAGTTTAATTATTTTTTTTATCTAACTAATTAAGAGTATGTTATATGCTAATTGTAAAATATTCCTTTGCTATTTTAAGATCCACGACTGATCTGAAAAAGACAAGGAGTGTCACAAAAGGACACGGATTGGCGAAGCTTAATAAGGCGCTAGGTAAGAGATTGGAGGTAGAGATCTCCCCTGCTGAAGGACTACCAACCAACTCAATACAGTCTGCCAAATTATCGAGTGAGATTGGTGTGGTATCTCGAACTTCCTTACCTGTAAGAACAAAATGGAAAAAAATTACTAATGAAGAGTTGGACATTGCATTTGATAAATTAGACGTAAGTATTATAAAACTATCTAATTTGTACATGTTTTCCATATGCCTAAAGCTCTGACCAATAATTTATAATTTTTTACAGCAAAAGTTGGAAGTCAAGGGAATGAGGACTGACAATGAAGTACATACTGCTGTGAAGAAATTTCTTGCTTTAAGATCTAAAGATCAAAGATTTCATTTAAAAAAGCATTTTATCAAGCACGGAAAGGATGCTAAGCCACATAATGTCACAGTGGCGGAGTGGATGGATTTATGCGAATATTGGGAGCAATCAACTACAAAGGTTAGTTTATTTCATCAAAAAACATAATTTCCCAACTTTTTTGACAGCTGATTATATTTTAGTATTTATGAATTGTTATTTATAGATTTTTTAATAATAGATTTTGTTACGTGTACAATTAGGAAAAAAGTCAAAAAGCCAAATTGGCTAGGAGTCAGGTTAAATGTCGACCAAACTCTGGCTCCAAGGCCTTTGTAGCGATACGACATGAAATTGTGAGTTATTATCTTTTTAATTATATTTTTCTTTGATTGGCATTTCAAAATTTATAATGAATATTACTAGTAACATATTTCTATACAACAGAGTGACAGAGATGGAGAAGAGTGTGACCGGATGAAACTATGGTATCACACTCATTATGATGAAAGAAAAGGTCAATAGACAACTACCGAATGCGAAGAAAAATGGGTGAGTATGTAGTTCATTTACAAATATTTCTTAAATAAGACTCTGTATGTAATTAATTTTTGATTTTTTAGGAATTAATGTGTCATGAATTGACACATTCAATAGAATAAGGTTATCCGATGACAGTGGATGAAGTGTGCGACAAAGTCTTGGGCACTAGATCATATTACGTTGTTGGCTTGGGAATTGGGTCTCGACCACAAGGGAATACTTCGATCAGAAAGAGACTTCGAGACGAATTAAAGGAGTCAAAGAGGGCTAATCAGGGGTTACAGTCTCAAGTCAATGAATTGACTAAACAATTTAAAGAAATGCAGGATCGATTGGAACTTTTATGTTCTACACGTAATGTTCGTTTAGACTAAACATGTACTTATATTGATATATTAAACACTTATGATTTATTGTTTATATTAATTACTGTATTATGACATGTTTAGGAATTGCAATTAGATAATATATTGTCTGCACGTATTAAATTTTTGTTATACATGATTTATTAAATAGTTATTGAATAAATAAGATATAAAAAATTTGTTATTTAAAAATAACTATTAAATTATAAAAATAATTAAATTTCAATTATTTTTGGATAATTGAAACAAAACAACAGAAAAATAATTATTAAATTTGAAAATTATTAAATTAATTTATTTTCAGAATAATGAAAAAATAAAAAGTAATAATTAAAAATGTTAAATTATTAAATTAAAAATATTTTTAGATAAATGAAAAAAGGAAAATTTAAAAATTTGAATAATTATAAAATTAAATTTATAATTAAATAAAATATTAAATATTAAAATTGAAAATTTTTAATAATTATTCATTTTCGGGAAAATTAAATATTAAATATTAAATTTGATTTTTTATTAAATTTAATTTATTTTTTTGAAAATTAAAAATATAAATTATTTACAATTCGCGACGTTTTACAACAAAACGTCACGGATTGTTACCTATTCCGCGACGTTCACAAAACGTCACGGATTGTTAGGGTTTCCATGACGTTTTCAATTCCGCGACGTTTTTTGAAAACGTCGCAGATTCTCTAGGCTTTTAATGACGTTTTTTAAAATGTCGCGAAATGGTGGATTTTCCGCGGATACCCTTTGGCTACTTCACATTCCGCGACGTTTTTTTAAACGTCACAAATTCTCTTTTGCGACATTTTATGAGCTTTTGTGACGTTTTAAAAACGTCGCAAAAGGCCTTCTTTTCTTGTAGTGAAGGACCGATTGGGCTGGCGTCGACAGCGATAGCCGCGGCCGGTGGAGGCACAAGACGACCTGCAAAGGTGACGAAACCAACAGGAAGCACACCCAACAGCTTCGAGCCATGGGCACTGGTCCAACGAAAACCACGCCCTCCCTCCCAACGGTTACAGTAGAAGGATCGCCCCCCGCCCCCCGCCC
>JANKOE010360722.1:0-13873 GCA_026284465.1 Erythroxylum citrifolium | reverse complement strand
GCACCACTAACCCAGAAAAGGGACAAGATTTGAGAGTTGCTTTCGCTGTTTGGGATTCAAAATATCCCATAGAAAAATATAGATCTGTCGACAACGGTCAAATCCCTTGGGCATTTTGACAAGCTCCTTCGTCTCTTCGCCAGATCTGACGACCAGCAGGGCGAATCAGGTGTTCTCTGTTTCCCTTTCTTCTTCTCTTCATTTTCTTTTCATTCGTTCTTCCTTATCTTTTCTGTTTCTGTTACTGGTTACCACATTTAACAAAAAGAAACAAACAACTTCTGATTTTGTTTTTGATTCTTGCTATCTGCTGCATAATTTTTTAAGAGTCACTAGCTTTTCCCAAAAGAACACCTATGGAAACGGAAACGGCAGTGACTACGATTTCTGCTCTCAACACCGATGGTCATGCGGCGAAGAAAGTCCGTATTAGGGATTGGGAAGAGGACCCCCCGCCTGCTCCACCAGATGTCCCTCCTAATCCTTCCAGCTACAGTGTCGTGGTCTCGGGTCCATCCGATTCTGGGTCGGGGGGCAGTGCCCCAGACTGGCCAGCGACTGATGCCATTGCTGTCACGGATGGGGACATTTCCATTGTACAAGGTACCTTCGGACTGGGCATCGAACTATCACTCACTTTTAAGCAGCAACTCCATCAGGCTTGGAAGCACGCTGTCATCATTAAATTGCTCGGCCGCAAGATAGGCTTCAATATGCTCAAAACCAGGATCAGTACCTTATGGAAGCCTACTGGACCCATCAAAATGGTTGATCTCGAACACGATTTTTACCTGATAAATTTCTCGGCTGCAGAGGACTATGCCCGTATCTTTACTCAAGGGCCATGGATCATTGAGGGCAATGCCCTCTCAGTTCAACCGTGGTACCAGGATTTCTGCCCTTCGACTGGCAAAATCACTCATGTCGTGGCTTGGGTCCGATTTCCTGAACTGTCCGTCGCCCTCTATCACCCTGCCATTCTCACGGCGCTTGGAAATTTAGTAGGTCGTACCGTCCAAATTGACAGCCACACTCAATTTACCCAACGAGGGAAATTTGCTCGTGTTGCCGTCGACCTGGACTTAAGTTCTCTGCTGAAAGCTATCATCGAACTTGATGGCGAACCGATCAAGGTTGCCTATGAGGGCTTACCTCCAATCTGCTTAGCGTGTGGTCGGGTCGGACATGGGGCTTCGACCTGCCCCTTCAAAACCGTCGCTCCCTCCCCCGAAGTGCCTCACGCAGTTGGCCAGGTGGCGGCTGTTGTTCTCGATCCCCGTCCAGCCCCTCCGTCGGATGAAACCGGCCCATCAAATCTCGGCCCTTGGATGCAAGGTCCGCGCCGTCAGCGACGTCCGCCGACCCCCACTGAGTCGATCCATACAGCTCCGGCTTTGGCCTCCAGACGGGCAGCTCCCCTTGGATCCTGCTACTCTGCCCTGACGGAGGAGGGGACGTCAGCTCCCTCCACGGCTCCCTCCCCACGGTTGCCCACTGCCTCACGTGTCGCCTCGTCTGTTCTGCCATTCAAGGCGACAGGACGTAATCGCTCCTCCCACTCGCAGGCGTCGCGTGTTTCTCGCCATAACCGGGCGCCGCTCAAGCCTCTCGAACCTTCCTTGGTCTCCAGTGTTCAGCCCAGGCCACAAGGTATTCCCCCTTCCTTGGCTCAGACCCCCCCTCAGCCCACACCAGCCCAGCTTATTGGACCAGTAGGCCACGTACAGCAGCCTGGGCCACTACAGCCCACCTTTTCCATGGGCCCTAGTCTGGCTCCAACGCATATCGCCTTTTCTCTCCCGTCTCACGTTTCCGCTCTCGTCCAAGACCCCTCGATCACCTTGTCTCCTCCGGAGCACTCGGACTGTCGCGACATGGAGGCTGATGGTTCCGATCTTCTTGATCCGGGTGACGCGAGTGGGGCCCCTCCCACCCACTTGCCACCCACATTGCACCATCCGAATCCGACTAGCGAGATTGGTGTCGACCCCGGCCCTCTCTTAGGCCCTGACATCTCCATGGCTGAGCCTTCGTCGGCATATTCGCTCCAGCCCGGGTCCGAGTCGACTGACCTGTCTGTTCAGGCTGCATAGCTTCTCCTTCCCTCGTTTATCTTATGATGATGAATATTTTCATATGGAACTGTCAAGGGGCCGGAGGGAGAACCTTCACGCCCATTCTCAAAAATTACATTCATCTTCATAATCCGAAGCTCGTTGTTTTGGTTGAACCCCGCATTAGTGGCATCCGAGCTCTTACCGTCATCTGTCGTTTGGGTTTTAGTCATTCTTTTCGGGTGGAAGCTAAAGGTTACTCGGGGGGTATCTGGCTCCTGTGGCACGATGATCTCGAGGTTCGCATTCTCATTGCTCATCGCCAATTTGTGCATGCTCACATCGAGTGGGATAGCCGGTCGTTCGATTTCACCGCTGTCTATGCGAGCCCGACGTACTCGTTACAGAAATTCCTGTGGCATTATTTGCGGTAAATCGCTCGGGTCGCAACTCACCCTTGGCTTCTCGGGGGCGACTTCAATGCTAAGCTTGAGCACTTGGACAGACGGGGAGGCCCATGCAATCGTTCGGTCGTCTCCGCTCCCTTTCGAGACTGTGTTAATAGTTGTCACCTTCAAGATTTAGGGTTCTTGGGTCCTCGCTACACTTGGAGGCGGGGTTCGCTTCTCGCCAGACTGGACCGTGCTCTAGGGTCTAATCTCTGGCTTTCGGCTTTCCCCAATACAGTGGTGTCCCACCTTCCTTTCCTGAAATCGGATCACCGGCCGCTCCTCCTTTCTCTCCATCCCCCTCAAGCTCGCCTTTCGGCGCGTCGTCCGTTCAAATTTCAATCTGCCTGGCTCACCCATCCTGGATTCACCCAGGTCGTGGCCGAACATTGGCCGCCCCTCCAAGTGGTCTCGAGTGGCGCGCTTCGTCGATTTTCGGATGCTTTACAGACGTGGAATTACCATACCTTTGGAAACATCTTTTACCGCAAGCAGCGCCTACTGGCCCGTTTGGCAGGCATACAGAGATGCCTGGAGACTTCTACCTCCGTCTATCTCCGTGATCTCGAAGAGGACCTCCGTGTGGAATTAGAGCAGGTCCTCGTTCATGAAGAACTCTATTGGCATCAGAAATCTTGGAGTCAATGGCTCGTTCACGGGGATAGGAATACTAAGTTTTACCATGCTATCACTCGGACCCGCCACCAGAAAGGGCGTGTCTCGACCTTACTGGACGAGCATGGCAATGTTCTGTCTGATTCGTCTACTCTCCTTCTTTTAGCGCAACAATTCCTGGAGACCCTTTATCGAGCGGATCCACCGTCTCCTCCTCCCTGGCCGCTAGCGGGGCGGTTCCCCCCGTTACCAAGGCATGCGGCTACTGCTCTCAGTCGTCCCCCTAGTCCTCTAGAAGTCAAGACCGCTTTCTTCAGTATGGATCCGAACAAGGCTCCCCGGGTGGATGGGTTCTCTCCTCTCTTCTACCAGTCCTAATGGGATATCGTTGGCCCGTCCTTAACCCTTCTCCTCCAACGTCTGTTTCGTCAAGAGTTTTGGGACTGTGCTCTCAATCGCACTATTATGGTCCTTATACCCAAGGTGTTGTCCCCCAGCTCAATCACGCAGTTCCGCCCTATCGCTCTGTGTTCGGTTCTTTATAAAGCTCTCACTAAACTTATCGTGCACAGGCTCCAACCGTTCCTTCCGGATTTCATTGCCCCCACCCAGTGTAGCTTTGTCCCTGGCCGCCTCATTACTGATAATATCATTATAACACAAGAGGTCATCCATTCCATGCGCAACAAGACCGGCCGGGTCGGGTTTATGGCTCTCAAAGTGGATCTCGAGAAAGCTTATGATCGTTTATCCTGGGCTTTCCTTCGCGATACACTTTATGATATAGACCTTCCGGACTCTTTGACTTCTCTAATCATGCAATGTGTCACCAGCGTCTCTCTCCAAGTGAATTGGAACGGCACCTTTGGTGACACTTTTAGCCCCTCTCGTGGCCTTCGTCAGGGTGACCCTCTCTCTCCTTACCTTTTTGTCCTCTGTATGGAACGCCTTAGTCAATCCATTTCTCATGAGGTGTCACTCGGTCGCTGGAAGCCTATTAGGCTCAGTCGTCTGGGCCCCCCGTTGTCCCACCTCTTCTTTGCGGATGATCTTATTCTTTTCTCTAAAGCTTCGGTGGCGCAAGTCATCAACATACGGACAGTTTTACAAACTTTCTGTGCTACGTCGGGTCAACGCATCAGTCCTGGCAAATCACGTTGTTTCTTATCCAAGAATGTCCCCTCTTCTACGGCTCACCAATTAGCTGCTGCTCTTGGGTTCCAGAAGACTGCGGATCTTGGTCGGTATCTCGGGGTTCCTATTTTCCACGCTCGGGTGCATCAGGGTACCTATCAACACATTCTAGACAAGGTTCACCAGCGTCTCTCTGGATGGAAAGCCAGTCTCTTGTCGTTGGCTGGCCGTGTTACTCTTGTTAAATCGGTGATTGCAGCTCTTCCCTCTTATACCATGCAGACGGTCCATTTACCCCGTACTCTGTGCGACGAATTGGAAAAAATTATACGCCAGTTTATTTGGGGCTCGGATCACGGGCAGCGGAGGGTTCACCTGATCAATTGGGACGAGCTCTGCCAACCCACTGCTCTCGGAGGCTTTGGCATAAGGAAACTCCGAGATATGAATGATGCCTTTCTAGATAAATTAGGTTGGGTGTTGCTCACGAAACCAGATTCGTTGTGGGTTACTGTGCTCTCCGCTAAGTATAAAGTGGATGTAACACATATCCCCTCTTCCTTCAACGCTTCCGGTGGCTCCATGGTCTGGCGGGGCATTAAGTCTGCCTGGCACTTGGTCCATCAGGGGCTCCGGTGGATGATAGGAGACGGAGCTCGAACTCGATTTTGGTTAGACCCCTGGCTTTCAGGAACAGCACCCCTTCTCTCTCATATCGTCCAACCGCTTCCCGACTCCGTTCGGGCCCTCACTATCTGCCATTATGTTACCCGTGATGGTCTTTGGCACTAGGACTCCATTCAACCCTACCTCCCTTAGCTCATTTGTAGACTCATAGCGGGCACGCTTCCTCCTATGCCTTCCCTAGGGTCGGACAAGCTGATCTGGGGCATCTCCGCCTCTGGGCATTTCACGGTCGCCTCTGCTTATAATTTGAGCCGGGGCCACGTCGACTCGGAGGCCCGGGGTGTTTGGCCCGTCATCTGGCAGTGGGCGGGCCCGGCCCGAATTCGGTCCTTCCTCTAGCTCCTAGGCCACGATCGTCTTCTCAAGAACCAGCACCGAGTCCGCTTGCAATGCACCTTGGATGACGCTTGCTATCATTGTGATCGCGCGGAATCCTCGATTCATGTCGTCCGGGACTGCCCTCATGCTCGCCAATTGTGGACTACTTTTTCGGTGCCCGCCAATTTCTTCACTACTCCTTTATAGGAATGGCTCCTCCACAATCTTCAAGACCGTCATCAAGTTCTAGGACACGATTGGGCGACGCTTTTTGGCATTTCATGTTGGTTCCTCTGGAAATGGAGGAATCAGGCCATCTTTGAAGATCTATTCATTTGGCCTTCCTCACCCCAGTCTCTTATTTTGTCTTATGCAGGTTGTCTTCGTCACGCAGTCCGCTGGCACCGCCGGGCGTCGCCTACGGGACCTCCGCCTCGTATGGGGCGCCATATCGGGTGGCAGCGACCTCCGCCAGCATGGATCAAGCTCAACACTGATGGCGCCTCCAAACGGTCCTCAATGACCGCCACCGCCGGGGGCACCTTACGCGATAGTGATGGACAATGGCGGGGTGGCTTCGCCCACAATATCGGGTGGTGCTCGTCCACGGATGCGGAACTCTGGGGCGTGCATATTGGCTTTGATGAAGATTTGCTATTTGTTATACGTCAGTTACCATGATAACACTGGATTTAAGGAAAAGCTTATAAATTATGATGAAGATCTATTATCAATGATTAATTTTGAGGCAAAAGCTTTAAGAATTTATTTTTATAAGGAAGTTCTTCCTTAGTTTATCAACCTTTGATTTCTTAATTATGCCATTTATAGGAAAGTCAAGATGGGTCTTTATCTCAACCAAGGAAAAAAGAATCAAGATAAAGTTCTTTATCCTAGGCATTGAGGTGGTTAAATGATTTTGGAATTCTCAAATGGAAAGACATGTCAAGAACTTCGACGTAACTTTTTCCTGTAATGTTGAAGAATGATCTATTGTGTACTTATATTCTTTATAAAAACCTCTTATCTTATATCTGTGAATTTATCTTATTCTTTGCTTTAATAAAGATATAAATGTTCAACCAATCTAGACTAACAACTTGTCATTCAATATATGCATTTCATCTACTCATGGTAAGGTTTCTAGTTCTTTCTTTTAAAATCTAATCATAATGGTTCATGAAGTAAGGATAAATGAATTTGAGATTTAGGAGAAAGTATAGTATTGATTCAGGATCAAGGGTTCATAAACATATAGTTACAAACTCTTTGTAAAATATATAGTAGATCTTTGTTATAAACATATTGTAGATCTTTGTAAAATATTTCAAAACTTGCTTATGGATCTGCATAATGAAGACATGCTTATGTGGTCATATCAGGTCCAAAATCATAGTTACAAACTCTTGACTTCAAAACTAGCTTACGGTCAAAATTAAGGGGACTATATATATATATATAAACACACATAGGTACATATATATGTATATATATATTCAAAGCCCAATAACAATCCAATAAGCTACTAGTCTTTTAATATTGCATAAGATAGAGAGAAGTGTCATATTCTTATGCACCCACAAGTTACCCTAAAAATAATTACTACTCCTAGAAATGAGATCACTTTCTACCCACTTATTTTATCTCATTGAAACACTATGCTCTCTGTCTCTAGTTTTCATTGATATGATTCAACACAGATAAATAAGACAACCTCGATCTTGACGAATCTGTGTACTCATAAGTCAAACCACATCGTTTAATAATAATAATTACTTAACACTAATACTTGCTCCAAAGAACTAATAAGACATGAAAATTCATTCAACACTGATACTAAGTTTGACGTGTCGATATGATAAGAAATACAAAGTAAAGTCGAAATCTTTTCTCTGCTCCTCAAAAGCTCGTATGTTTTTCATCCTACGGCCGCCTGTTCCTCCTGTTGTAACTTGTAAAGCCAAACACACATCACAAATATAGTTAAAGCACAGAAAAGACTCTCGACGGTTCAAACAAAAACCCAATGTTGGACCACAAACATTCACAAAACTTTAAACTCAAGATCTGCAGTCAAATTCAAATAATTTGCCTGGACACAGATAGTGACAGCTGCCTAACTAAAAAAACAAAGAAGTGAAATAAGGTATCTAAATGAAGTGATTCCAAGCTTGTGCTTCAGATGATAGCAAGATAAGCCACAATGCAGGCAAGTTGGTTACATAACACAGTTTTCAAATTACCTAAATGATGACAACAAAATTGGAGAATCAGGAAGGTCTAATGAAAAAAAGTCTGTTACATTAGTTGTATTACAGTACCAAATCCAACGGAAATCTCTAAAAACAACATTCACAATCTTGCCTAATCCCCCCTTTGTTTTCCGCATGAAAGGGAACGCCTGATTCCAAGAACTATGCTAAGAAATCATGGCGTTGTTAGACCTTTACAGTAGGCCTCCAACAGAAGGTGTCTCCAGACCAGAACTTCTTGTCCGATATTTTCTTATTCCTAGATACTAATTCGTCGATTTCCCTTGACAATCAACTTATCTTCATATAGTTTTAACAGCTGAGGAATTTCTCCTTCATAAGGAACAACATATCTTTGAAGGAACAAGTTTTCTGGGGGGAAAAAGAAAGAAGCCAAAGTGAAATCCTTCTTAAGTTTGCCTTTTGACACCAAAACTTGAGCAACACTGCCCCTTGGAACAATTCTCTTCTCCATGCTCATTAAAAGAAGCTTTGGAACTCTAGCCACTGCACAAGGATCCTGACCCATTTTATTCACAAGAAAATCCATTGCTATATTGATTTTATCCTCAGAAAGTGTGAGGTATTTTGGTTTTTTGTCAAATGCCACGACTAAATCTTCCTCAGACCAGCCCCATTTTCTAAAACAATCGAACTTTTTTACCATTTTCGATTTGCTCAATCCTCCTAAGACTGAGACTGCACATATAAATTTATATCGTTTTGCATCAAATTTCCTTCTTTTCACTTCTTGCACAATGTTCTTAATCCGATCCGAGCTCAACATTATGATACTAGGGAAGCAACAAACTAGCTTAGAGACATTTAACATGGGCACTCCTACTTTTTTCAAAATGTCAATATTTCTTGCAGCATATAATTGAACGTCATACGTTTGTACACGGGGACACCGTCTAGCAACTTTCACCACCTTATCATCAGATTGAAGCAACTCATGTAAGAAATTATAACAAGGAATTATCTGCTTCTCTAAGCTTCTGCCAAGAAGAGAAGAACCAGAAAAAGCTCTAGCCACGTCAAGCCTAAAAGCCCCTTTAGAGTAGAAAAACATGAATTTGGGCAAAAGGGTCTTCTCAGGATTACACAAAAGCAAGGCAGGGGTGTTCTTAACAAACTTACGAATTTGAAACTCCGAGAAGTCATGGCTCTTTAAAAAGGCAAGTACGGCATTAGGAACATCTGGGCTTCTCATCTGTATACACTTGGAGGCTAATAAAGACGCCTCCTTTGGAGAGAACCCACAAATATTGATCAGATAAGAGACTGCAAATGGGTCTTGATTTGCATTGCTTGAGATGAATCCATGAGAACCAAAAGGTAATGACCTTTTAAGAGGAAACAACTGGTCGGATGGTGAGAATGTGATCGAAAATCTCCCTCGGACATAATGTCTACTCAGCAAATAAATCATTAAGACGCAATAGTGAGAAGCCTGCCTGTTTCTTGAGAAAAAGTCGTGTTCCTTAACCTTTTTTTTTTTAATAAAAGAGCTAATAATTAGCTAGAGCTAACAACAAGATTAATGTGTCGAGTGTGACTAACACCCATGCGATTATCATTGAGAGTTCGTCCTATAACATTTGGGGGCTATTGAAAAATCACCATGCCCAAAGACACTTCAGGTCTGATCCGAGCCATAGCATCAGTTGTAGCGTTTCCTTATCTAAAAACGTGATGAATCTTGACTTGCCAACTGCATAACAGCAGCTTTCGAATACTGCAGATGAGTACATTGTCCGTACTCTCTTGAATACGGTTAGTGAGCCATTGAATCACCAACATGTTATCATTCTCAACCTCGACTTTGTTGATGCCTATACTCCAAGCGAGTTGCAAGACATCGAGTAACCCCCACAGTTTCGCATTTGTAACCGAACAGATGCCAAGAGTGTGTGCGAAACCGGCCAGTCACTAACCATTGGTGCTGCATAAGACAACACCCGCAGTAACAGCCCAGTCAACGGATAGACGGCGCTATCCATATACTTGGAACTTCCACAGTACCGCAAGAACGATGAAGAAAAAGTAACCCAAAACCAACGATAAGGTTGAATTCGGTTTTTTCTCATTTTACGTTTTATATGCTTTTTCCTTTTATCAAATAAGTGAAATTCATAGAATAATCAAGATTAAACTTGAGATAATAAGTAAATGGACATTTTTAGCATGGAAAAGAAACAAAAAGTTTGAGATTTGCCTCATATCAAATTTATTATAATAACCAAATTTTTAATTTAGAGAGAAGATGTTATTAGTAAGTAGACACGCAAATTTAATTTTTATACTAAGACTTAGTTTGTGTTTTAATTATTTTTAAAAATTAGTGTTGAATTTTTAAAAAATTGTTCTCTAAGTTACATTATATGATTATTTTTAAGAATGGTGAGTGATTTAATTTTTACCATAATTTTTTAAAAAGGTTATACTTGCCCAAAATACTTTGAAACTGATTTGTTAATTTTCTTAATGTTAGATAGAAGATATTTGGCAAATGAAACTATATGAAAATTAAATAAATAATAGGAATTGATTTATTAATATTATCATATAAATTTAAAAAATTAATTGCATCATTTTATGTCTCTTTACTTAAGTGATTGTTTTACCCTTTCGTTAGTTCTTTTAAGTTAAAGTTTGATAAGAATAGTATTGTATGGCACAAAGAAGGGAAGGGTTGTTAATGTAAAACCAAAAAAAGGGAAAATTAAATAAATTCTCAGCCACAACAAATCAACTCAGCACATAAAACAAATAAACAAAGGGGGTATATATATATAAGAAGACATCATATGGCATTTATTCACCAACTAAATTTTTTTTCTTCTTTCTCCTCTAAACTTTTGTTTTCTAGCTGGTAAGTGTTTAAATACATCATCTTTCGCTTACATGTGAAACTTTTTTCATGTATTCCCATATTTTGTTTATTTTGTAGCAAATTGTAAAGAAATTGTAGAGATTAACTGTAGCACCTCGCTCCCGCAATGACCCGAACCCGACATCGATGGTGATATTCGAGTCCGTACCCCACAAGGGTGACATGCTAAAGCACTCAATCACTCGAAAATCGGTATAATTTTTTTTGAAAACTTAAACACACACGCCGAAGTCAATAATCAAATAGGGCATAAGCCATTTTCAATCGTATAATGAAATTACAAAATTCCCAGATAGCCATTTGGGCCCTATCACAAATATAAAACCCTTCAGTCATTTTGGAAAACGATTTATACAAAAGTTGCGGAATATATAATTCAATACAGAATAGAGAAATGCAATGCAAACGCGAACTGATTCCGACCTCTATCTTTCACTTGAATCTTGTAGGTATACTCTCGTTGGCCTAATAGGGTATTCTTCTGATCCTGAAAAATATTTGCAAATTTTGGGTAAATTTTGCGAACTCAGTGAGTGACCATTATCGATGGCTCACTCATCACATAATACATACAATTCACACATCACATTTCATTTCACATTTTCCAATATTTCACAGGTTCATATTATTTCACATTCTATACACTAAATCATTTATGGCATGCATATACAATGCACATGAGACTTACTTTCTATTTGTTATTGTCATTATGACCGAGTGCCTTTTTATTCGCTCATATCCCTTAGTAGATATCGAGCAGTAGCATATAACGTCCCATATCCCTTAGTGGATACCGGGTACAGTCACATTCGAGCTCAAGGCTCTATTCACACTCTGAACTTTAAGCTCTTTTTCACATTCTGAGCTTTAAGCTCCTTTTTCCTGGCTACTCCGGTCATAACTTCCTTTATCTTTCATACATCATGCAACGGAATGCATCACTTACATTGCATGCATTTATTTGATCACATTCACTTATCATCGGACTGTAGTCCGACATTCATTATATAGTTGAGCATTCACTTATCATTTTGCATGTAATGCATATTCTGAAAATATTTAATTCCTCTTATTCACATACAATGAGCACTTCATTAATTCAGGTCAATCATCACAATTATCGGACCTTCTGTCTGGAATCTAAACACAATCAATCACATTCAATGTACACAAAATTCAAATAAAGCAAACAATGAAGTGAGACCATCTAGGCCTACTCACAGTACGCTCCATTTTAGCATTTGCTTCCAAAATTAGGGAGCGCTTGAATACGGACACTTAACCTGCATAATCCATTTATGCAAGACACACATTGCACACTCATTAATAATTATACACATATAAACCTTTATTTATGCACAAATGTATCAATGGACGATGTACAAGTCATGCTCAATGACAATCCCGAGTATATGTTCTAATATACATTTTATGCTCATTCCCATTTCAAAATTCATATATGTTTCATACACTTCATTGGTACATGATCATTTTAACTTCTTCTTTCAATCTTTACCCTTTGAATGTGTGTAGCTTATTCATAAGCTCACACCTCAAAAACACTTAGTTACTCTATATCATAAATCAATTTCTCATCATCTCTTTTCTAACCTCATATGATCTCATAATATCTCATTCTCATTCATAGCTTAGCAAACTTAAACATATGTACACATTTAGGCACATTGCCCATTATCACATTAACCATAAATATTTTACTCACCTAGTTTGCTTGCCAAAACTCCAAGTCACAATTATCTTTCCCCTTACTCTTGGGTAGGATTCTCTTAGTTTCCTAAAACAAACAAAATCTCATTCAATAGGAATCCACTTTAAGATCCCACAATGTAAAATCACTGAAATAGATTCTAGCATATTTAAACCCAAGCATTTTTCTAAACTCCATAAACTAGAATCCTTTCAAAAATTCAAAGATTCAATTGATCATACCTTGATTCTTCACCAAATAAAGAGATCTTTGGCTCAAATGGAAGCTCTTTTCTTCCTCTTACTTTTTCTCTTCTTAATCAACTCCAAAATCTCTCTTGAAGGCTAAGGAAATTAAAACCCTAGCTTGTTTTCTCTTCTTTCTCTCTTTCATTCTTTTTCATGTTTTCTCTCTCTTATCTCTTTTCCCATCCACTCATTTGCTTCTCTAGAATCTTCTCATTCATGTTTTCTCCTTTATTTATAAGCAAGATAACACTTTTTCTTCCACTTATGCCCTTAATGAGTCCAAAAAGTCCATCTTATCCTTCCTTATAGGCTTATGTTCTTTTAAACTTAAGTGTCTTGCTGACAGTACCCTTAAACATTCTAACATAGCACTTTCTTCCAGAAACATGGCCCCCGCATTTTTCGTAGGTTTCTAATGCCACTGAAATCATTTTATTTGGTTCAATGGTTCAAAAGATATACTTCAAACAGTTTTGGACTGCTCTTGTCCAAAACAGTTTACTATACACTACTTCCATCTGAAATTTATACATCTTAGAGACTGAATTTGATTCCAATTTCTTCATACCAATTGTAGCTCTATGTCTCTAGTTTACCACAAATCAAAATCGTTTCATTTGGACCTCTACTGATCCAGAAAACATCAATATACTGACGTATGTTCAGTGAGATAACACCAGTTCATATTAACAAAGAACGCACTCACTGGATCCGTCCCATGGTTTTCACTCAATCTTTCTCACTTCACTTGAAATAGCTATAGTTCTTGGTAGAGATGTAGATAAATGTCTTACTAATCCAATGGTTAAAGAATCAGATCATTTGGATGTCTAGAGAAGAAGTTATGACCAAAAGACTCCAACACATTTATGCCCTCACTTATAATGTACATGTCTCGGTGCGAATGCCATAACTATTGGTACAAATGTCGGATTGACTTGGTTTTTGGACCATTGGAAAGAGAACTTCGAGATCTACAACTTTCATGAAGACCTCTAAGGCTGATTCTATCGTTTGACTTCTGTATCATCTCACTTTTGCATCGTCTCACTTTCCTATCGTCTCAATTCTATAGTCTCATTTCTATCGTCTCATTTTCTTCCTTCTCATTTTCTTCCGTCTCTTCCGTCTCATTTTCTTCCGTCTCATTTCTATCGTCTCAGTTCTTCCGTCTCATTTTTGCGTCCAAAATATAGCCACTTATAAGAATCATAACTTTTAACTCCGATGTCCAAATTTTTCATATAATATACCGTTGGAAAGATAAAAGAGAGATCTACAACTTTCAGAAGGCAACTTTGCCAAAATCGATCTAAATTAAGTCCATATTTCCTCCCGAAGTTGGAACATGAATTTTTACACTCAACTCTCAACGTCCTGCACCCAGTTCTCAACTTCATGACATCTTTTGAGATTCTTAGAGACAGAATTGAACTTCAATGTCTTCATAAGAAATGTAGCCATACGTTTCTAGTTTAATCCAAATTAAGAATCATCTCGTTTGGATAACTA
>JANKOE010360708.1:0-13875 GCA_026284465.1 Erythroxylum citrifolium | reverse complement strand
ATGGAGTTCATTGATCAAGATCCTGGACTTAAAGAATCCTTTAAGATTCTAGGACTCAAGAGCGCCTAATGGGGTTTTGAGAAATAGAGTCGGGAGTGACAGGAGTCCATTGATCAAGACCCTGGACTTAAAGATAGTTCCTTAAGGTTTACTATTCACACTTAGTTTTGAACTGTGATAGCCAAAATTCATTTTCAAGAGAATTTTATCGCTTGTTTTAGTATTTTCTTTTTCTATATTCCGAAAAATCCAAAAATACTTTTTGCGATGCATTTTAGTTTATTAATGTTTTCAAAATCAAACCCCCATTTCCTTGCTAATTTCACTTGCATTCAATGACATATAGGCTAGCTTAGGTCCATTTCACTAGGTTCTGATTAAGAGAGATGACCCGAGGTTACATCCTGTGCTGCAATCCTTAGTATTATTTTTGATCGGTTTTAAGGATCGATCCTAGATCGAATGACGAGCCTTGATCATCACCTCTTCCTTCCTTTGAGGAATCGGCCCAATGAGTGCCTCCACTCGGTTGACACGTTCCGTCAAATTGTTGCCTCCCGTCATATCAAACTTAGTCTCTGATACTAGCCATTACAAAGGTTTTCCTTCGGCATTGAACTTATCGGCAAGACGACAATCTTACTTAGGTCTTTATAAGCAAGACTCAGCCTTCCCATGTGATCATCGACTGACTATCGTGTTCTCGAACGCCTCATGACCCTCGCAGTGTTTAACTCTCACACTCGCAAGAAAATTACGAGAGCACTAGAATAGTAAAGGCCACAATAAGAACAAGAAAGAGATACAACTAAAAGCCAACCTTCATTACTTCCCTCATAGTATACAAAGGAATACTCTCTCAATATCTGTGTCTCACAACACTCTCCTCTTGATTATGAGAGCAAGGCTTCAATGAGTTATTTACAGTCGTTTCTAGATGACTAAGTTAGAATCCTAATAGAACTCTACTATCTAAGATCACCATGTTATCTTATCTTATCCTTATCAGATTACATCAAACAAACCAATAGAAGACATCCCCATCTAATTAGGACTCTATCTAATAGGATTAAGCTACATCACAATAACAAGATAAAAGATTACATTATCTAGGAATGATTATCTATATCTACGAAGATCTCCTCTATCTTAAGATGATCCTTCCACATGATCTTTATCTCTTAAAGCTGATATACATCCACTGTGATCTTATCTGCCACATCATCCAAGATCTCGTCATCTCTATCCGTTGATGTTGACTCATCCAAGCCAACAACACACTGGTCCAATCCAATGCTGACCCATGCCAACTCCATTAGACATAGTCCGTTCACTTGAGCTGTTGGATCCCAAAATTTTTCTTTTATCTGGTTTATTTATTTGATATATTTTATTGATATATTTTTTATTTTTAGAATTGAGTCATTAATTTAGTGGGCATAAATAGAAATTAGAAATTAGATGGAAAGATTATAATTAAATTAGAGTATAGTATGGTAATTAATGGATTAAAGGAGTTATTAGATCAAATGAAAGAAGGGTAACATTGCAAAGAAGAGGGATATTTTTGGAAGAAAAGGATAAAATGTGTCTTGAATAAGAAAGAAGAGAAGAAGAAATCATGAGAAGAAAAGAAGAGAGAAGAAAAACGCAGAGAAAGAAGAAAAGAGGAAGAAATCGTGAGAAGCTAGGAAAGAAGAGGAAAACATGGAAAGAGAGAGAATCAAGCTTGTCTAAGGTAAGTTCATCTTTCTTTCTTGCTTAGGTAGAGAAAGAAGAAGAGAATGGGTTTGTGTTGGAAGAAGATGAGACCCATTTTCATTTTCGTGGGTTTTAGAATTAAAGTTTGGTTTTACTAGCTTAGATGAACTATGGGTAGGTTAAACCTAAGCCCATTTTGTTATTTATTTTTGTTTTTGTGATTATTGAAGTTTTAGGGGATTTCCATTTGAATTTGAATTGAAGGAGAATTTTGTTTATGTTAAGAAATCAAGAAAACCCTATCCAAGAGTAAGAGAAAGGGCACAATTGAGTTTGGATTTCCAAGCAAATTAGGTGGGTAATGTATTTATAGTTATTGTATGATTGGGCAAATTCTTGCCTATGTGTGTGTATGTGCATACTTCTTGATATATTTTTATTGTTGTGAAGATTTGATAATGCATGATGATTTGTGATTATGTTAAACCTAAAAAGAGGTTATAACATTTTGTATAAATGAAAAGAAGAAAAAAAAGCATGAAAGTATGAGCATATAATAAAATGAATTGAGCAGCATATAATAAAATGAATTGAGCACGAATATGAGCTTTTGTCTAAGCAAGAGTAGAACCATTTCGTTCGTCACGTGAACGTTGAAAAGAGGCTTCTCCTGGCTACCCGCTTATGGTATATGAGATCCAAAAAATTGACTCATTTCATTCATGGAGTAAACTTCGGTTTCTCCATTTTGTTCCATGGAACCCTCGAGCCATTTGTTTATGCATCGTATTTGCTTTGTTAAGCGTGATAAATGATTGAGTGTTATACATGAATGGCTGAGTAATTATATAAGATGCTTATGTGATAACATGTTTAACTTTGAGACTTTGAACTAGAATTGCTGAATTGATAGAATTGCTAGATTATACATATATATATACATGCTTGTATTTGTGATTAATTACCGATGGCTATAAATATATTAGCCATTGAGCTTTGTAGCTCAACCCATGTTTTTCACTCATCAGGTGCAAAACAAGACGAGTGTTGAACCTTGCAAGGCATCAGAAACTCCAAGATAGTTAGAGACTTTTGTATTAAGTTAGTGACTATTTTGGATAGCTTTATAGGCATATCAAACATCAGCATTCTTTGTATTTTGTTTTAAGTTATGAATGTGAATGATGGATATGTAATTAAAGCTAGGCTCAAACTCTATTTGGATTCATTAATGAAATATGATTGTGTTTTGAGCTTATGGTCTTCCAAGTTTGTATTTTGCATTTTCAAGTCTTTCATAGATGTAGAAATTATGTTCTGACTTTAAGGGGAAAACAAGATTAATCTAGGCTGAATTAGATAAATTTGTCTCTTAAAATTTGTGTCTTATCTTCTTAGCTTTCCAACGGTATAAAGTATGTAATTTTTTGATATCGGAGTTGAGAGATATGACCATTAAAAGTTAGTAATGTTGTAGAGGATGTATTACACAAGACAGCTTCGGTCTCACTCGCGACAAAGAAAGGTGCGATCGCACCTAGCCTCAGGTGCGATCTCGATAAGAAAAGGTGCGACCGCACCCTGGGAGTATCCTCGGGTGCAATCGCAACATGGAAAGGTGCAATCGCACCTTGTTTCTTCCACAACTTCACCAACATTTTGCGACCCGAAGGGTTTTCCAGATCTGAACATGTTTGATTCTTTTGTCCATAACTTATGTGACCTCCAAATGAAGTGATTATTGAACCAATAGATTTCTAACACATTTATCTATCTCTCCATAAAAATTCGTACCCTTTGGCGTTGATTTGAAAAAGATTGATTGAATCAAAGTGAGGGAATCGGTTGGAAGTATATGAATTAGACATATATTGAGCATACTTCGGTATTTTGATGATATCATCATTTGTAAAGCTCCTAATGAGATGATTCTTGTTTTTAAATAAACTAGAGATATAGAGCTACAAATATTTTGAAGAAGTCAGTTTGTAATTCTGGTTAGAAGATTTCTAAAATATGTTCTGAAGTTAAAGAAATGAGTTTGATTATGTTGACTGACTAGTGTGAGCACCCCCCTCCCCCTCCCTTCCCCTCTTGTGGGATGTGTGTTCAGATGTCACTGAGGATGTCTAGTGCGTGTCTCGCGAGGGTGGGATGCCCAACACTTATGGCATCAGTGCATGAAGATGAATCGATGATGATTAATGGGATTTCATTGAAATGACCCTACAGGGTAATATGCTCATGTTTTATAACTCCAAATGTTGGGCTCCGGAAGCGGGGTCCAACATGGGCGCACACTAAGTCCTTTATCCATCAAGAAGCCTTAGCCAAGTCAGCTCGTACACAGTCCCAAACTCTCCCAAAACTTGCACCATGTTTAATCTACTTGCTAAGTAACCTTGGAACTCTCGCATATTCCCATCATGCATGTGATCTAGCTATCCTTCCATTCGAAGTCCCTCTCAAGCCTTAATCGAATCCAAATCTTGCATCGATGCAAGATTTCCACCAATGCACACCAATGAATGGCAACGCTTGACATTGCCCATTCTCGTCCTTGCCTCCTCGCAAGTCTTTTTCCTTGTTCCGTTGTTCTACGTGTCGAACACTAGTCAAGGCTCGCCAATGCCTGCATAATCTCGCTATCACGACTTAGGGGTCTAATAATAATCCAACTTGAGGCTGGCCTGGGTTGACTTAGCCAAGGGCCAGACTATCTAACTTGGTCTATGGCTCGATCAAAATTAACTAAATGACGTCATTTTTAATTTTTTTTAAAAAAATAATTTAGGTTGGGCCAGTTTGGACCTAACAAATCATAGGTCGGCCTACGCTCGCCCAATCCATCACCATTCTTGCTAATCCATTCAGGAATATCAAAACAACTATAAACACTATCTTTTTTCGTGTGTTCAAAGCTAAATATTTTCCTAGAGGGAACTACATGAATGATAGTTTGGGTTATAACCCAAGTTTCACATGGAGAGGTATTCGGCAAGCCAAGGAACTGCTCCAGGTAGATGCCAGAATTTGGATAGGAAATGGGGAATCAACAAACTTCTGGTTGGATCCTTGGATACCTAGGGACTTGAATTTTTGATTGCTTGCAGGAACAGGGACCAGGGATCATGATCTGCTGGTCTATGTTTTTCTTAACTGGAAGGACCGAAGCTGAGATGTGGCGAAGCTTCAAGTGGTATGCTGTGAGGAGGATGTGCATTATATTTTGACAATCCCTTTAGGTTTGCGGAGCCGACCCGATAAATGGTTGTGGCATTTTGATAAATGGGGTACCTATACTGTCAAATCTGGTTATTACCAAGCCCTTATGCTCCAGAAAGGTCATGATGAGCGTGAAGATATATGGACATTTTTGTGGAACCTCACACTCCCTCCAAAGGTTAAAGCTTTTATGTGGCGACTTTTACGGGTATCCTTCCTACCAAAGAGCAGATCTTTAGACGAGGCATAGATATTGACTCAAATTGTGGCCACTGTGGTCGTAACGAAGACTGCTTCCATGTGTTTGTGGGCTGCTATGTAGCAAGCAAGATTTGGACTAAGTTTGGTTTGAATTTTTTCTCTTTTGGGTCCACTATCTTTACTTGTGTATGCAATGCTTCCAAGCTTGTATCTGTTAATATAATGTGAAATGCTTGCATGGTCTTAGGGTAGATATGGTGAGCCGTAACAAATATGTTTGGGAAGCCAAACTCAAGCCTTGTTCGTAAGTTATCGGAAAGGCAACCTCTTTCCTTCAGTCATGGACGGCAGCACGACGACTCTATGCTTCGACTTCTGTGGGATCCAATAGCATGGGCCGCTCTAATCAGTCGGATGGCACTCTCACTAGTGGTTCACCTATAGGCACTTCATTGTGATGGGTTTGCTTCGTTGACGCAACTATTTTTCCCCACATGCACTGCAGTGGTTATGGTGCAGTAATTAAAAACAGTGCGGGTAATGTTGAGTTTGCTCTCTCAGGTACATTTTTTGGTGTGTTCAAACCTAAGTCAGCTAAAGCTTTGGCCTGTTGTTCTCTTCTAGCTTGGTTTGACTTGCATCTACCTGGACAGTGCTCTATTGCTGTGGACACTCAGGAAGTTTATACCGCTCTTCAATCATCTCGGGAAGACTCATCTGACTTTAGTAAAATCATTGATGATTGTTTAGATATTCTTAGGCGTAATACTGCTGTTTCAGTACGCTGGCTTCGCCGACACTATAATGTCGAACCTCATGAGTTAGCTCGACATTCTCATTTGTCAGCCTCTTTTATGGTTTGGGATCATTACCCTATCTTTGATTAATACCGGGTTTTTTATCAAAAAAAAAAAAAGAAACAAAAAATAGTACAAAATAGCCGGACAGAAAAGCAATAAAAATATCAACATTTATTTCCCCTCAACAACGATCATCAATGATCCCAAAAGCCTCTTCTCTCATTGGATTTCCTATCGTACAGAGCCCTTCATGTGCTTTCTCTTACCCTTTCAATGATTCACTTTCCTACTTCAATCTCCAAGTATATATCTTTTCTATATGTTTATATATACACACGCACATAGCTCCCTAATTTATATACTTGTGTATACTACGTAATTCAACCAGTTCTTGACCCTCTTCACAGTCCCTTCAGATTTCACATGGCTATTCTTGTTTATCTCGTATGCTTCTTTGCCTTTTCGTCCTTTTTGTTTATTATCTACCGTTGTTCACTGTACCGTGGAGTCCGGATACCGCCGGCAAGTCTTGGCTTGCCGTTGATCGGCGAAACTCTTCAGTTAATTTCTGCATACAAGAGTGAAAACCCTGAACCGTTCATGGACGAGAGGGTTAAGCGGTTTGGTTCGGTTTTTACCTCCCACGTGTTTGGTGAGCTGACCGTGTTCTCTGCTGATCCGGATACGAACCGGTTCATTCTGCAAAATGAAGGGAAGTCGTTTGATAGTGACTACCCGACCTCCATATCCAACTTGCTTGGAAAACATTCGTTATTGTTAATGAAGGGTGCACTCCACAAAAGAATGCACTCTTTAACTATGAGTTTCGCCAACTATTCCATCATCAAAGACCAACTTTTGGTTCATATGGATCGACTAATCCGGTTCAATTTGGACTCCTGGTCCGACCAGGTTTTCCTGTTGGATGAGACGAAGAAGGTACTGCTTCTTTTGCCATTTCCATAATCAACAAAAGATATGCAAGTGGTTATGAAGTTTTAATGTCACTGAGTTGACTAATATTTTGAGCAATTCGAGATAGCAGTTCATTTGGACACGGAAGTGGTGATCTCCACGGCAGGTGGTTCGGACATTAACTAATGACTTGATTATTTATTCTTGAATTAGTTGTGACGCATGCTCTAATTAAAACTTTCTTCGATATCCTCCTTGATGCGATCTATTAAATTAGAGCTTTAACTAATGCTCCATTTTTTTGTGGATTTTGCGGAGTTGTTCTAAGCAGATAACATTCGACTTAACAATGAAGCAGTTGATGAGCGTGGATCCAGGTGAATGGACAGAGAGTTTAAGGAAAGAGTATATTCTACTCATCGACGGCTTTTTCACTGTCCCCTTCTTCTCAGCCACCTACCGCCGCGCTATAAAAGTGAATACTTTATCTCTTCGACGGCGTCTATATATCTTTCTTTTTTTCGCTTTAATTTACATGCGTATGTAGGAATAAAATCAAGTGTTTCGCTGGAAATTTATAGGCAAGAACTAAGGTGGCGGAGACTTTGAGCTTGGTGGTGAAAGAAAGGAGAAAAGAGGGTGAGGCTGGAATGGGAAAAAAGGACATGCTGGCGGCCCTTTTAGCGGCGGAAGACGGCTTCTCCGACGAGCAAATAGTGGACTTCTTTGTGGCGTTGCTTGTAGCAGGATACGAAACTACATCTGTTATTATGACTCTCGCCGTCAAGTTCTTGACCGACAACCCTCTTGCTTTAGCTCAGGTCAAGGTGAGTACCGTTTACTGCCAATACATTATGGGTTATATACCACTTATTTTGTTTTCATCTATTCTTTTTTGTTGTAGCGGGTCTTTACGTCTTAGACTTACGTAGATTCTGAAACCTTCACATTCGGCGCAGTGCGATAAAAAAAATGATAGAAAGATATGTAGTATTGCATCAAACCAAAAGGCATTTTGGAGTAACAGCAAGTGGTTTTTAGGGCCAATCTTCCTATGCAAACCCAGTTCACTTCTGAAAAATCTCCACACACCACCCTTAAGGGGCTTCGTACTTAAGACCTGTCCTTCTTAACTTACCAGTTTGTCTAGGTTAACGCTTTGCTAACGAGCAATAGTATAGTTCCTTTTTGTTAGTTTTGTTTATAAACAAAGCTAAAGGTTATCTTAGGGATTTTGTTGGTTGTTGGCGTGCTTTTTCTTGGGGTGGCCTCCCCTTGAAACCTGAAGTCTTAAGGGAAAGGCAGAGAAGAAAAAAGACTATAGAAAACCATACTGGTTTTACTGATTGATAGCTTCGGAAAGTGCTCGCCTTGCTATGCTGGAATTGGAAATCCTTTCCCTCACTGTCCGAGTCTTTACTTGGATTAGTTCTAATCTTATTTTTGTTATTTTATGTGTAAACAAATACTATAAAATAACGTTGTTTTGGGCGTAATCCACAGTGGAACAGTTTAAGTGGTATAGAAACTTCTGATGGCTTACTTCAGTCCCACCAATCCTTACGCTTGAAATCTTCTGTTCCACCTATGTTGTAACCCATGTGCCACAAATGATGCCAGCCATTTATTAGACTGTTCCACCTATGCTGTGCCCCTGTGCCACCCTTGTGACCAATTCATCTTTCCTAAGTAACCCATGGGATGGGTCAGTCGCTGTTGGCGCTAATTTCCAGGAAGTAAAAACACCCATCCGCGCCTGTAGGTGTGAAGCAAAGAATGACGCCAGAAGTGTTGCAACTTTTTTTATTCCTATGACTGCCTCGAGTGACCACCGTAGGATCTTCTTTGAATGACTTTGATTTGAGACCAAGTGTATGGTTTAATGGACCTTAGTTATTTTTCTGATAGATACGAACAATCAATCTGTTACAAGGAGGACAAGATAAAGTACAAGGGCTCAAACTCCACCCTCAGAAGTATAAAACATTGCTCTGGGGTGATCTTATAAAAGTCGTCGGAGAATTAATTTTCAATATTAGCTTAAATTTGAAAGCTTTTAATACTCCTGTACCACTACCGAATTATTAACAAAAAGGACAAAAAAATAGACTTTTTCAAAAACTCGGGAGTATGTTTTGTTACCTTCCGAGTCAAATGTGTTATTTCATAGATCGGGAAGAGGCGGTCGGGAGGATTAATATTATGTGTATAATAAGAAGTCTTAAGGCATTCTGTTGATATTTTGAGCGTTGCAGAAGGAGCACGGGCAGATTAGATTACAGAAGGGGGAGAATGAGGCCATCCAGTGGAATGATTACAAGTCAATGCACTTCACTCAATGTGTACGTTGTGTTTATCCATCAATGACTCCTAATGATGCTCAGTAATAATACTATTTGCTTTTGTGTTTGGGCTTCATAATGGTTTTCAGGTTATTAACGAGACTTTGCGAACGGCAAACATAATCGGTGGGGTATTTAGGCGGGCAACGAATGATGTCAACATCAAAGGTGAGAAATCAAATGCCTTTGTTATCAACCACTTTCCTAAGTCAACTAAAAATGAATTAAAGAACATCGATCAGGTTACACAATTCCTAAAGGATGGAGGGTGTTTGTGTCATTCCGAGCTGTGCATCTAAACAATGACCATTTTGATGATGCTCGAACTTTCAATCCATGGAGATGGCAGGTGAAATGAATAAAGTTGTTTATACATTATGTTCCATTGAAACTGAATATTAAATTACTTTTTTTTTTTCATATGAAACAGAACTCGTCAGAAGCAAGATGTACGTGCCCACCTCATGTATTCACTCCATTTGGAGGAGGGCCAAGGTTATGCCCAGGATATGAGCTTGCTAGAGTCGAGCTTTCTGTTTTCATCCATTACCTAGTCACCCTTATGAGGTAAAATCCTATTATTATATATGTCTTGGAATTACTTGGTACAGAGCTGCTTTGATTTTGTCTGATTGTTGGGCCTTTTGTGGACAGCTGGGTTCCTGCCGAAAAGGATAAGCTTATTTATTTTCCAACAGTCAGGACGCAGAAGCGATACCCGGTAATTGTCCGTCGCCGGAAGGCAATTGAAATGTCAGAGTGTGACAAAAGAGAGACCAGTGAGAAATTGTAAGAAATAAATGTGAGATAATGAAATTAGACAATTGAATGTTAAGTTGGAACCTCTGACTTTAATAGAGAGGTTCATACAACCTGAAAGCGTGCAAGTGCAAACGATCATTTCTATTTTCCAGATTGCCTTCTTAAACCACAAACTCTAAAGGAGTATTATTCATTCGCTTCGCTTCTATAGAAAACTTCTTTTTGTAAGCATTATGGAATAACTTTGATCTATCACTAACATGCATAACTGAAGCCGAGAAGTACCAATTTCATTCCGAAATAATTACAAGTTACTTCTTATTGACATGGGAAGGGATACTGTGATTCCACATAGAATGAAGAGAGTGAGCCTAAGAGCGGTGGTTGAAGGGAAACTAATTCCATGTAAATCATCAGTGAAAGCCTGCCGGAATACATCCAACTCAACTCCAGTAAATTATTCTGTATAATCAACCAAAAGGGGAAAAAAAAACAACATAAAATGACATAGATAACGTTAAATTGAACATCAAAAGTAAAGAGGAAATAGACCACAGGTAAAAAGAAGCGTAAATCAGAATCCGCAAATAGCTTTCAAAAACTAGCAAGTCAAAACAACTGAAGCTATTTGCCTTTGCAGCTGATATATCACTGGATCATTACTTTAACCAATCCTATCATATATTTCAAACCCGCAATTTTCTAGACCTAGAAGTATACATGAATGCCTCAACAAGATTCTTTGGAATGGAATTTAAGATCCATGAAGTCATCATCTAATAAGCTCTCAATCATTGTTTATATGCACCTTTGTTCTCATCTGATTCCTTCAACGTACCATCAACTAACCCTAACTTGCATTTGCCCTAAAGCAATTCTGATAGCTCTACACCAGGATCCATCCGTAATTAGATCCAGTAAAAGAAGCAATTACAAGCACCATACTTGAAGTGTCAGTACGTAGTGGGTTTCTTATTATGTTCCCCAAGGTCTCGTGAAAGGATCAGAAACAAAGGTAATGCGGAATATTTGGATTTTGCATCCATCTTTGATTCCGATGCCAATTCCGAGCTCCAAACGTTTCTGAATCTCCCAGGGCCTTTAGTGGAAAGTGCTCACCGGCTCACGGGCAAGGCCTTTCTACAGTTTTCTCAGGTTCCAAGCTTCCCTAACAGGTCAGGAAACCTTATGCTCGTGAATGTCCTCTGAGCAACTGTAGGAGACCTTACCTTTATATAGCTTCCTTATCAGGCTTCCCCATCACAAGGCCGATATGAACCCGGTCCACACTAATCGGAACCCATTTTCTACCCGGACTTTGACCCATTAATCTATATCATTTATTGGGCCACTTAATTATCTTTATTAGGGTCAAATGACGTCACTTAACCGATAATTTATTTAAAAACCAAATTGCAATTAATGTTGGTCCAACTTAATGGGACATGGACAAAATTGTCCTACAATCTCCCCTTTGGACTATCATTAATCTCCCCTTTGGACTATCATTAATTGCAGTAGACTTTAGTTTAAAAATAATTTTAAAATTCGGTTAAGTCACGCTACTGTATAGTCGACTAAGTTTTGAAAACAAACATTTGATCTAAGGATAACGAAAGCCCATCATTCTGTCCCGCAAGACTTTCGGTACCGAAAAGCATCAGATACATGTGTCCTATGTGACACAGATCCAATACAATCACCAATACCTAATACCCCATTAACATGAATGGGAAAATGGAGTGTGGCAAACTACGATGATACCTTTATGATCTAAATTGTATCATTTTCGTTTGTAAGTCTCAATTTCTCCAGCTCTATGCTAAACTGCATCAGAGAAATCCTATTTTTTCTCACCAAATGCTAAACAACATTAGAGAAAACCTTTATATTCTCCAACTGAATGTTAAACTGCATTAGAGAACCTTTATGGGATTAAAAATTATATCCCCTATATCATGTCAAACTTTATAGATATCTGTGTTAAACTGTATTCGTCTAAATGACATAGGCACAAGGTCAATCTGTATATATGCCCAGTGACCTTCAAATGCTTAAGATTGACACAAATTTTAAGACTTTCATACATACTATGACAATGTATGATGACACTTAATACTGAGGCTAAATGATGATCATCTTTATCAGTAACCATCATACTATCATAACACTTCAAATTGTAGAAATGTACATGGAGCAAACGTAACAATCCCCTAACTCGCAGTGTCTAACGACATCAATACACCCATACTGTATACTTGTGTTACAAACACAAGTGGGTGAAGCCCTTTAGTTAAAGGATCGACCCACAATTCCTCAGTTCTTTAAATGCTCCCCTTTATGTCACTTTTTCGGGTCAACATCCTTATGATCAACTAATTGATCTTTAACTACTATGACCCTGTGATATTCTTCGTTGTCCTTAACAACACTATAAGAAGAATACTACAGTGAAACCAAATGGTTCTAGCCACTGAATGGACCACAAACAACTCAGAAATCAAATTTCTAAGTTAAACCGTCTACGAAGCAGCCCTTTAGCATGCACACTGTATGCCTAGTCGAGAAAGTTACACGTCTCTTTGACACACTTCTACAACTATATACCATCTGCAAACTTGAACTGTAACTTTAAGTGAACTTTCGATCATCCGAACACCTAGCTAATTTCAAACTTGAATTCCCTACGAGGCTTGGTCTGTTAGCTTTACTATATGTCAACATATAATCCTTGATTCCTTCAAGTATCTCAATACTCACAAGACTTCATTCTAAAAGTCTACAACTGGATTAACCAGATATTGACCAAACAGTCAACCAGTAAATGCAATGACCCATCTAGTACATAGCCTAGCATACATCAGGCTATCCACCATACTAGAATACGGAGCATTCCTCATAATCTCTCTTCACTTCATTCTTTGGGTATTGTATCAAAGATTATCTCTCACTATGAGAGACATGTGTTACGACAGGTTTACTGTTAACTGTATTAAACCTTTGTAACACATACTCAATGTATGCATTCTTTGAGAGATTTGATGAGTGTTGAGATATGTCCTGGTGAATCCGAATACCTAGGACAGAAGATGCTATACTAAGGTCCTTATGTCAAGGTTCTTGATCAAAAGTTGTTTATCTTCATACAACATAATCAAGTGACTTGATGTGAGCAACTTACCATCCTTTTGCGATAATAGGAAGATAACTTGCTCCCTTGAACTCCCTTTAACTTCATAGTACAGGCATCCTTTTGACTTTATTTTCCAAGAAGCCAGAAGAGGCCATAACCTCATCAAAAGTAAGGTATCACCTTCAGGAGATTTATTATAGACCATATATTGATCTGCATAACTCACAAACCATGTCAGTATTGTCTGGATCTTGGGACCCTACAGATTCTACGTTATAGACCACTTCATAAAGGTTTTTACTCAGGAAGATGGTTATGACAACTTTCTGATGTAACTCTGTATCATCATAAGCTACAATTGCTATTATCACTCAAAATGTATCCTACGAAGATACATGAGAAAGGGTAACACAAAGTCAACCTTTTCCCCTTGAGTGAACCCTTATGCAATGGAGCAAGTCCATAAACCACTGAACTTTATCCTGAAATCCTTTAGGTCTCAACTTTATTTATAACTGACGATCTTGTAGTTCCTGATACAAATCAACTAGCTCCCTTGACCTTACTATGCTTCGTAGCTTGCATTTCGTCATTCATCGCATCCCATCACACATCCGCATTGAGTCCAGAAACAGCTTCTGTAAAAGTAACTGGATCTGTAATATGTCTAATAACATAGTCCAATATACCTGATAGACTATGTTGTCAGATGGGATGGCTGTTAGTAGTGTGCCCTAGGCCAATGAACATTTGTGATTCATGTATTAACATTATGATTTGTTAATAATATATTATG